>JALIRR010008558.1:2500-12500 GCA_023091755.1 Montipora sp. Colony 1 RG-2022
TGAGTTATAGCCAAGCAAATTCACTCCCATCTGATTGCCAACAACCTATATTCTGAATTTCAGTCCGCCTACCGAAAACACCACTCTACTGAGACGGCACTGCTGCATGTACAGAATGACATATTACAAGCTGTGGACCTAGGATACGAAGTAATTCTTGAGTTGCTGGATTTTACTGCGGCATTTAATACTATTGACCACTCTATTTTGTTAACTAGACTGTGGGAAGAAAGAAGAGGGACACAAGTGTGTAGACCATTACACTTTCAAGGTAGATTTTGGTTGTTGTGGTATCATGCGTAATGCACTTGCTTGTGCGCATTTGTTTACTTGTGTATGTGCATATTCCTGCCTTATGTCACTTTGAGTGCATACTTGTATACAGTTGTATGTGTATGATTATATATATGTGTACATCTATATGTATGTGCGTGTGGGTGTGAGTATGTGTATAAATATGGATGTGGATATTATGTAGGTTTAGGTGTACGTGAACGTGATATGGACAAATGAACTGACATTCAGCGCATTACTAAACAAATACTTCAGGTTGGTGATTTATATGAAGAACTATTGGAGAAGATAGAAGGTTGGAACCATGGCTAGAGGGATAATGATAAATCCCCTTCACAGGCGTTTTCCTCAACTTTCAATCCACATTCAGGCATCTGCAATTCACGTTTTGTTTTTCTTATATTTATTTATTTAATATTATTATTTTTTCACTTCTGAATTAAAGAATAGTTAGTGCGTATGTGTCGCACACTCATACACATACGCACTAGTATTCAATACTTTAGAAGTGAAAAAATACCAGAAAGGCAATAACTAAATATTTAATAAGTAAATAACTAAATAAAAGAAAAAACAAAAAATAATATTAACGAAATGTGAATAGTGTTATAAGAATATAGAATGCACGTGCTGTATTTTAAGACACTTTCTAGTGCATTTATACTGTCTTTTTACATGTCACTGCAGTAATTGATACAGTACTGTGCAAAAGTAATGATAGCGAATTTCGTGCTTTGTTCTCAACGAAATTTCGTCGAACTTTCGCTTTGGAGACATGCGAAATTTCCTGTAGGTTGAGCGAAATTTCACCATATTTTCGCTCAGGAGAAGTGCGAAATTTCGAAAGGAGAGACAAAAATTTCGTTCAAAATGCGTTCGAAATTTCGAAACGTGAGACGAATCTTCTTTCAAAATGCGTGCGAAATTTCGTTTTGCCAGAGAGAGTTGGTAGTGTGATGGCTGCCCTGATCTTGGCCTACAGATGTAGGTCTTGAACATAAATACGCATTTATCATATCATATTTCCCAGTTTTCGAATTGTCGTTAACTGCGAATAGTTCGTAGTTATGAGAACATGGAATGACCTGCAACCACCTCAAAAGATTCAACAACCACTCACAAACAATCGAATGCCTCTTTAAACAAGCGAGATGACAATACATCACGCACATTAAATACGTGACCTGAATGAAACCTCCAGCTCCCCCTAGAATCTTATTGTCAACCACAATCAACCACGAGAAACGTCGAGGTAAAATGATAATAATGTTGTCGCGGTGGTTGTTCAATTTTTTGAGGTGGTTGTAAGTCATTCCATGTTTTAGTAACTACAGCGAACAGTTTATTTCGGTAATATTGTCCGAACTCAAAAGTTCGCAGTTTTTTTTCAACGATATCTCTCAAGTCCTATTGTTTGAGTGAAATTTCGCGGCACTGCGGAGATGATTTTTTCCACAAGGTCTTCGCAACGCTTTTGAAACACACATCTTGCAAGTGACTTGCCAACGTGTGCGAAACAAAGAATTTTTCCTTGAAGTAAAAAAATAACTAAACATGAGCAGTGCGCCATAGAAACTTTGATAAACAATTACATGGCTAAAGAAAGAGTATTTTACTGTTTGAATGAACAATTTGTGTCAAATATAACCGGAGATATGATTTTTTCCACAAGGTCTTTGGAACGCTTTGGAAGTAAACATCTCGCAAGTGACTTGCCAACGCATGCGAAACAAAGAATTTTTCCTTGAAGTAAAAAATAACTAAACGTGAGCAGCGCGCCATAGAAACTTTGATAAACAATTATATGGCTAAAGAAAGAGCATTTTACTGTTTGAATGAACAATTTGTGGTAAATATAACCGGAGATATGATTTTTTTCCACAAGGCCTTCGGAACGCTTTGGAAATTAATTAATTGTCAAATTGAAGTGTGGTTCACTAATAAAAATTTGTTATCTGTAAATGCGAGACCAAACTGCAAAAAAAATAAACAATTAATACTCAGCAATGACACCCGCTTATTTTACAGTAATTCCTCTTTATTAAAATCGCGGGAAAAGGACTGCATGACTATCGATGTCTTTCAACACAGACTACCATCAGTGAACTGTTTTTTTTTTCCCCTCAGTTAGCATTCTGCATTTTGTGACCCTCGTGTAATGACCACAAATGGTGAACGAAATTTCGATCTCCAAACGAGATTTTTGTTCGAAATTTCGTTTGAAATTTCGCACCCACTTGCGAAATTTCGAACGAAATTTCGCTCCCACTAACGAAATTTCGAACGAATTTTGCCACCTTCAGCGAATTTGCCAAGTGAAATTTCGCACTTCTGCATGAAATTTCGTTAATGGTGAAACAATAGAGGCCAGCGAAATTTCGCCGAAAATTCGTTCTCCTCGAAATTTCGTACATATCATTACTTTTGCACAGTACTGTATGACGTAACTTTTCCTTTTCAGCCAACATGCAATTGGTTCGATCACAACGTTGTGCTACACCAGTGGCTTACTTGGTTTGGTGAAAGGCAACTCTTCAGATGGGGATACACGACGAAGGAAGTTGCACCTAGGTCAAAGTTCTGATACCGCTGGAGGTATAGGAATTAAGCCTGTCCCTTATGAATATGGTTTCCTCTTTTCCGCGAAGATAGAGGATGGAGTTGTTGTTAACATGTCTGATCACAATCATAAGAAAGATGATCGGCATCTTGACCATACCAGCAGAGAGCTCCGCATGGGAGAGTACCTTGTCCACCGCAACCTCCTTCGCCAGCTCATTCAGCTTTTCAAGAAGGATATGCAGAACTGGACAGTCTGTCAACATATACTGTTCCCAAATGTTAGAGAATGTTTATGGAAAATGGCTAATGGGTTGGACGGTGTAGCTAAGAATGAACAGGCTCTAGGTCTGTGGGTGTACCTTGACATGCTGTACCACTATGTGGAGATGTTTGTCAGTTTGAGAGCGTCATACTGTTGTTGATGCTGGCTACGTCACAACGTTCCTCTGTATATGGCGGAGTCATATCATCACTTCAAGGGAACTGACGCTTGCAAGAAATTTCTTAAGCCGAGAAACATTCCAGGACCTATTGCTTTCATGCCATTTTGTTGTTCTGCTGATTGCAGATTTTAGTTTCCATTATCCTGACATGGAATGCCCTCTTGATAGAACAGGAGAGGATTGTTGCGAAGTTTATTTCAGTTTGAATGGTTCATCGGTGCAGAATCATCATGCATATACTATCCTGGACATGATGAGGAATCACTGCTCAGTGACCAGAATAGCAGAAATCCAGGCAACCAGTGACAAGCTTAAGTTTAGACAAAGCAACAACAAGCAAGACAACATATGGGACAAACAGTACGAGCCTGCCAGCCGTGAAAAGACGTACGACCTGAATGCCTATCCATCTGCTAAAGAAATTGTTCATGCATGGCGACAGGGCATTGTTAAGGCACAGCGTATGGCAAGACTTGTTGGACTGCATAAAGCTGACGACGAAGATGATGAAGGTGATGATGGAGAGCTTGCCAAAGTGGTTTATGAACCCATACAGAGATGTGTCGCTGACTCAGTTATTTGAGAACATGGCTGCAGATGACAATACAGAGGGAACCCCGGTTGCAGATTCGAGCTCAGACCCAAACTCTGATTGGGGTACTCAAGACAAACAGGACTGTGCCCTGTTTGCCGCGTCACAATGCTTAATTGGCAGCACTGTGCACGACGCTGATGTGATAGAAGTTGAAAGATCACATAAAACAAAATAGAAGTCCCACATTTTAGACCGAGTTGAACTCAATGGTTTACAAGGCAAAGGTGATCAAGCAGCTTGCCCAAAACAAAAAGGTGTCTGCTGATCACCTCATTAGCATCTAACGAGCCCAAGAGCTACAAGAAAGCGAGTCTGATGATGGGGTTGATGATGATGGTCGCAGTAATATTGGACTACGGGACGATGTTGCATTTGAAAGTGAGCTGCGATATGATGATGAAAGACCCTACCGCCTTGCCCAAGTACTTCGGATGCGCTGTCTCACATCAACAAGAAGAAGAACAGAATATGTCAAGCCAGTCAACTACCAGCGTGACAGTGTTAAGAACATACAACTTTTGGTCAAACCCTACAAACTGCTCCATGATCATGTGTTTTCAAGATCCAATGTAACAGAGGAAGTCAGCATCTCTGATGTCATCAGTCCAGTTTCTCTGACTAGGAGGGGGGAAGAATTGCAGCTTTCACTAGCTGATGCTACTTACCTAGAAGCATATTTCCCATTGGACAAGTATGGTGACACTTCGGAATACATGGCTGATGATGGTCGAAGAGTCCAACTTTCCCAGGCTCGAACAGGGCGACTTAGGCGAGCAGTTGTGTACAGCGCACATTGATCATGATTAATAGATCCCGTTTTGACTTTCCAATGCTGTTTGTAAGGATACAGTTTGGCTTGAATTTGTAATGAATAGTGTATAAATTTTCAAGTCTTATATTTGATACCGTTGAGTTGCCCCGAGTTGCTATATTTCACCACACGCCTGGTGAAACACAATTTGGTGTGTACGGATGTGTTCTATACCTGGTAGAAATTGTCTGTCCACCTTTTGAGATATCAGTTGCACAAAAACATGGTGAAAAGTCTGATGCCACGAGATCTTTTACATAGGGATGTTTTGGTACAATAGCAAGCAAAGAATGTGCTTAGGACAAGACATGCTGTAGGTGTCTTAATGAATATCTTCCTGTGAAGTTGTCGCAGAAGATAGGATGAAGAGACACTATAACAGTCATGCAAGCTTTTTGTATTTGTTTTTGTATAGTTTTGTTTTTGACCAAAACCAAAGTTGAAGTTGGCATGTTTTAACTTCCCAGAAGATAAATGCAAAGACATTAGGGATTTTTTGGGGTAGACAAATTCTGAAGTTGGGATTTTTTTTGGGTATAAAATATGAACCTGCACGTCACTAGCTGAAGCGTATGTCAATAAAGCTGTTACAGGAAAGAAGGGCTCAAGAAACAAGTTCCACTATCGCCCCTCTCAGTCTTCAAGTGGAGCCACTGGACCGACCAACAACAATGAAGTCAACTCGATGAACAGCCAGTCAGAAAATAGTATGTGAACCCAGATACATCATAACGACAACCCCTTCACTGTGTGTGTATCGCCTCTTGAAGCAAAGATCTGCAAAGGATGTGGCGAAAACTTTTTTCACGGGCAGCAGATAGTGTTTGGTGCTTGAACACAAGGAAAGGTACTATTTTCCCCTAGATGGGGATTGCTAAAAGAAGCAAGCAACAAACAAGGAAGCAAGCCACTATTACCATGTGGACACCAAGAGAGCATGACGCAATTTCCTTATTTCACCAAAGAGTACATGGAAATCCCAAGCACGGTCAAACCCTCTCTTCTTGAGTCACAAAGTTTACTTAAAGAATATGTTTTCTTTAACGATCTAGTTAACACAGTCTCGTCATTAGCACAACAAAAAGGCAAGACACTTCAGCAGGCCATTTACACTGACTATAGAGAAAACTGAGGTCTGGACCAGATTTTTATTTCAGTTGGAGCGGAGACACGTTAACTGTATGCAGCGCTCCTGGCCTGCAAAAAGGGGTCCGGACTAGATTTATTTCGGTTTTGGGGCCATAACCGCCTATGGGCCCAAAAACCGAATAAAAGCAAGCCCGGGCCTATTTCATAAAAACATGGAACGGATATAGTTACAGTGCAAAGATTTATTATGATTGGAACTAGGCAGCATTTAGTAAAGGTCGACATTGATTCCCTTTGCGTGGGCCATACAGCAAACCTCCCCCCTTCCGAAGTGAGGAATCTTGGGGGCGGCTTTGACAACCAACTTAACATCTTCATGCAAATAAACCAGACCGCTTGTTCCACATATTTAATATTAGAAGGATCAGGAAATTTCTCAGTTCTGACACTGTCCAAACTGTAATGAATGCTTTTGTAACAAGTCGACTTGACTCTTGTAATAGCATTTTATTCTGACTGCCTAATACTGAACTGCAAAAGCTCCAGAGAGTACAAAACACTGCTGCTAGACTTATTTGCAACATCAACAAGTTTGATTATATTACTCCAACTCTAGTGAAACTGGAGTTAGATATGGCATAGATTTTAAGATTTTACTTATCACTTTTAAAGTCATCCATGGACTTGCACCCAAATACAAATGTAATTATAACTTAAGATCAACTAGCGAGATTCTGCTGCAACAACCCAGGATAAAAACCCAATGCATGCTTGGTGATTGCAGTTTCACTGTAGCCGCACCTGCACTTTGGAACAACTTCCAAATGCAATTAGATCTGCCACTAGCATTAGCTCTTTTAGGAAACCATAGGCAGCCCAAGTTCGTGTCACTAGAGAGCGTGTAATAATGTTGAGTGCACGCGGTGTTGCGTTACAGGCAGCCGTTGAGAATTTGCGTTATAAGACTTTGTATGGGACATAAAATACCGTCGATTGTGAAGCCTGAAAAATACTCAATTTACCATTTATTCAATAAAATGAATAAAACTGACTCACCTCTGGTGTATTCTTGTGCGTTTTGGTGCTTATTTTACCGTTTCGTCACCTGTTCGAGAAGCCACTATGGGGATGGGGTAAGTGTTGTACATGAAATGACTGTACCTCATCGGGTGGAGTTAATTTGACCTCAGACCCAAGCTCCGTGACCATTCACAAGATCACCGGCCGTTAAATTCATCAGCTATTGTGGAATTGGAAGCAGAAAATGCTCATTTCCAGCCAAGTGCGTGGCAAGTGCGTTTCCAGCCAAGTGACGAAACATCCACTGATGTTCGCAAATGATGGGGCTTTAGCTTTGCGTGAAAAAATCGCAGCTGGGATAGATTTTCGAGGCGCAAACCACCTCTGAGCTGACTACGGTCGAAATCTTAATGTGCAGCCTTGACTGCGTCTTAGAACATTGAAAACACGGAATTCCCGAAACGGTAAAATAAGCACCAAAACGCACAAGAATACACCAGAGGTGAGTCAGTTTTATTCATTTTATTGAATGAACAGTAAATTGAGCTTTTTTTAGGCTTCATATTTTATGTCCCATACAAAGTCATATAAGGCGTTTTAAATTCTGAACGGCTGCCTGTAACGGAACACCACTTGCACTCATGATTATTACACGCTCTCTAGTGACGCAAACTTGGGCTGCCCATGAAGAAACTTCTTTTTAAAACTCATTTTTTTAAGATTGCATTTGACCTATAAATCATTCAATTAACTAATTCGTACTTAAATCTTGTTATAGTATTTAAGAGCAAATGTCCACAAAAATCAAATATAGTCCGGTAAGACTTGAAAATTTAAATTCGCCCTACTTTTGCATATAAGTAGGCCTCAGTAAAAGTAACAACGCCATGCGTTTTCTTTCCTTAAATATTTTAGTATTTCCGAGAAAAACAACATTTTCGATTTCATGTCCTGGCATCAAGTTATTGAGTCTCAACCGGGCTGAAAATTGATCATTTTCATTCGATTTGCGTGTCGCATTTACTGAATGCAGAAAAGTTGTAATACAACCAACCTTTTGCTTAACTCTTCCTTGTTCAAAAAAGCACAATTACAGGAAAATTGGATTAATCTAATTATTTGGCGGTTAACAACAGTAGAGTGCCCTCAGACATAGAGTTCGACAGTGGGTGAAAACAATTGACATTTTGACCATGTGCCATATCTCGGAATTCCAAAAGATTTTAGATTCTAACTATACAAGGATAGGTCTTCCAATATATGTAAAGTTTAGTTTGGGCAAATGAATAAGCACTTGTCAAAAAATTATTCAAATCGTACAGAAAAATCAAAATCACGCCAGTAGTCGAATGTGTGACCAAACATTACTCCTGCATTTATAATTAATGAAATCCCTTCATTTCGAAATATCTGCATTGCTAAAGCACACTGCAACATAAATATGTTCACTTTAGCTCAGATATGATATCTTGACTGTCAAACAACGTTTCTCTCCAGTCGTTTCTTCAATGGCGTTCCGCTAAGTTAGTAAGACGAGAACCTCCGTAACGGGCATCTGTTTGGTAGATTTAACCACAAAAAGCGATTTTGCGAAGTCCCTATGCAACCTGTACCTTGGTGGTTCATTGTATTGCTCGATAGAATCACTCAACCTGCTTTGAAGCAGAAACAGCCAGGGACAACGAATAAGCCACAAGTTTGATCGCTCCGTCTTTCTAATTTGCATATTGAGCAGCATGGGGCAAAATTCTTTGCACTGGGTAGGGGTGGGGATTTTTGTAAGCTGAGCGTCTGCCAATAACAAAAAACGCATTGGAATCTGAGTACTGTGGTTCTACAGAAAACGAAATTTAGAATTACTTTTTTTTTTGTTATTTCATGCTATTGACCATGCGACAAAAATGTTGGTTTTTTTGGGATTTAATTTTGTTTTTGCTTTTCCTAGACGACACTAACTTAATTAACAAATGCATAAAGTAAAAGAGTCCTTTTTCCCAAGAGAAATTTGAGCAAAGCCGCTGTGAAAATCATGGCAGTTTCGTGTTCTTTTACAGTACTAGTTGGTAGTCGTTGTTCTCATGATCGACACGACCACAGCAAATTATGCATCAGTCAATTCCAGCGGTTACCCACCCCCCCCCCCCTCCTTGGGCTAGCCCCCGGGCATTAGCATTTTCTTTAAAAATGGGTAAATTCCCCCACATGAGCTGTCAAAATGCCCCGGGAGGGGATGAAGAAAGAGGGCAAATACCCCTGTCCCCGGGAACATTGCCTTCCAACACCTCTGCAGTTTTTTTTATCAATCAGTGAATAAAACGTTCAACTGTTCAGTATTTTAATACAACGGTAAGACTTCAAGGACAACAGGACGTGTTGGTTGATTCTTATTTTATTTATTTCCTTTTATTTTGTTTTTAACAGTTTGCTAGAGGATAGCGTGACATTAAATATTTTGTTGTATAAAAACCATTATGTTTTGAATATTTTGACTAGAATAACGACAATCCTGTTAACAGTGTTTACAATAAAACAATTACCAGTTTTAGAAATCTCACAACTTTAATATTTTATTTCAATACGTTTTAAGCTCGGAAGATCAGTCTCGAAGATCGCATCATTTGAATTCGGAAATCTTAAGTATTTTAACTCCACTTTCATGAATTTAAGAAAAAAGCTAGGCTAGTTTTGAATGCGAAATAGTCGTGTTCACGTCAGTGATTGTTTTGTGATAAACAAAATATAGTTCACCTTGCCGCTTATATGTATATGCTTATAAGTGATGAAGAAATCATTACCTAAATTTGAGAAAACATACCTTAAAAAACATCTGCAAGTTTCTCTCGTCCCTGACGGACATCCACGGAACTTTTGAAAACACGTGTGTCAAATGCCCAGGGGTCGCCCCAAGGTACGCAAATGCCCAGCCCCGGAGCCGCAATAAAATTGCGAATGCCCCACCCCCGGGACTGACAACGTGAGCAAATCCCCCGCGGTTGCCAGGAGGGGAGGGGAGCACTGCTGGAATTGACTGATGCATTAGAATTTTAGAATGAGGATTTGGAAGACATCGGGAGAAGAGTCAGTCGCAGCTGGTCAATTTCTGATTTTTTTTAATTCAGGCTTTGCCGGTCAGTTTTTGATTTTGATTTCTCTGATGCTTTATTTAATTTTCTCCTTGCACAGTCT
>JALIRR010008559.1:0-18153 GCA_023091755.1 Montipora sp. Colony 1 RG-2022
AAAGCCAAAAGGTTATATGCAAGTTATGAAGGAGCTATGGGACGAGATGGGTTATACCGGTTTAAATATCTCTAAGCAAAATCTGCGAAACCAGGCTGCATACGTGGAAAAATCTTTGAGTGATGTATCGGAGGTTATCAGGAATAATGTGGGCCGGCGAGGAATAGAAGAACAGGAAAGCGATGAGACCAATAGCGGTACAGAGAATCAATTTATTTCTGGTAGCGAGATAGTTAATTCGCAGTGTGAACAACCAACTCAGTTGGATTTGCATACGTCTACTAACATCACAACAAACAACAACAACAACAACAATAGTTTATTTTACATTTCCATTCTTATATAACATTACAATGTTTTCTATATTTAGAAAGAGAGAAGAGAAATTAGACAGTTACTAAGATACTAAAATATAAGTTACATACAGGGAAATGCCAAGCATCTAAATAAACCGTAAGGTTTTCTAGTTAGATACTAGACCTGCTTAGTATCATAGAGTATGCAGACATCTATACACACAGAATGAACAAAAGACGCACTATTACACTAAATAAATAATGACTGGGGAGAAAATCAAATTGAATCAATTTTGCTTCGACAACAGGTATTGTTTGACTTTTTTTGGAAAAGAAAAGAAACTGAGGTTTTTCATTTCAGTTGGCAATTGACGCCAACAGTCGACTGCTAAGGCTGATATTGTTTTCTTACCAGCGTTAGTCCTAAAACGTGCTTTGTAAAAATTACCTTTTGCAGCATAACGGGCATGGTAAGAGTGAACATCACTGGCATAGTGAAAATATTCATCAAATATACTTGGGAGCTGCTTTTTATGCCACTGATGGGAGAATTTAACAAGTTGTAGTCTAAAAATATTTTCAACAGTTAAAATATCTAATAAATTCATAAGTGGAAGAGCACTCTCTGTACATTTCCCATACAAGGTGGCAAAGAATATAACTCGGATAATGTGATTTTGTTTAGCTTGGATCCTTTTTAAATGAGATGTGTAGGCACTGCCCCAAGAGATGACGGCATATGTAAGATATGGATAAACTAAATTATAATACAGTTGTTTAAGTTGTTGCAGTGACTAACTTTAAAAATATACCTGAATTTCATGAATTATCAAAGTGGGAGAAGTCTCTATAATACCTCTCATGTATAAATGCTGGGAGCATAGTTGATACAGTACAAAAACAAGGTACATGTAAATGATCAGAAATGTCAGCCAGACAGATGCCAGATTTGATTATTTTTTCAGGAGAATTTGTATAAATGTGATCAATGAGAGTTGCACTGTGGTTTGTAATTCTGGTGGCCTTAGTAATCATTGGCATGAATCCAAGATTTAATAACATGTCTAAATAATCAGAAGTCTGTCTATCTGTGTTGTAAGAGAAAAAGTTGATATTTATATCACCCGCAATGTACGCTTCAAAGCCTTGGTTATTGAGATATTCTAATTTCTGTCTCATAATTAGCATAATTAGCAAGACCACAGGAAGCCCACACAACGATCCGTTTAGTCACCTATGGGTTATTAATTGCATATTAGATTTTAACTGCGTAGGAGTGATAATTGAATAGGCTACGCCTTTGGCGCCCTATATCATCAATTTATTTGTAATCTGAGGCATTCAGAAGTGTATACTGCTATATTATAATAATAATAATAATAATAATAATAATAATAATAATAATAATAATAATAATAAATCAACTAAAATTTTTCGAGGTTGGCACTTGACAGTATAAAATACTGTACTCAGTGATAAACTCATGGCCCTCTAAACAAATTAAAAATAAACACATAAACATATAAATAATGAAGTAATGAAAACTAGCCTATAAACAATAATATTGAAATATGATTTATCTAAGAATTAATATAAAGTATATGAAAGTAAAATAGAAGAACTTAAGATATAGAAAAGTGATGAACATCTTCATAGGATTCCAAAAAAAATTAATACTTTTATATAAAGACTTCATCAAAATTTTTAAACTAGAGCTACTCTTACTTTCATTGGGAAGTGAATTCCAAAACCCAAAAACCTAGTGGCTGATACTTGAGAAGTCCCAGCACCTTCTGATTCTCTTTTATACTTTGGACAAATTAAGACCCATATTTACTTTGTCTTTCACTAGAACGTATGTCAATATTTTCCATTTATTGTAACATATAATTGGGAAGACCCCATTCAAACATTTGTAATTTAAGAAGCAGCTCTTGGTTCTCTTTAGCATCAATAATAGTATTGATTCAGTTTATCCCATCAGACCAAATACTGTATTTGTTTTGTTTTTGGGATATTCATTGCTTGTCAAAAGAGTTACTTGAAGCAGCAGGAGTGCCTTTGGTTCAATGGGGCATCAATAATGGATAACTTTCATTTTAATACATGTACCTTCCTTTCCATTTAACATCTAGGTCCTCAAAACCAACATATATGTCTCCTTTAACCCTTTTTAGTATAAATACACAGGTGATTATACAAAATCACGCAATCTCATTGGCTCGCTATCTCGGATTATCAGCCGATAATCACCTCGACGGACAAAATGGCTGTCAGTAGTCATTTTGCCACTGTAAGTGAAGATGATTTCGCGTTGAAATGTTTTTTTTTTTCTCGTTTTTGAAATAATCACCTGTGTATTTATACTAAAACAGGCTCAGACTCAGTGATTATCGGTGAATATTCACCTCGACTTCGTCTCGGTGAATATTCACCGATAATCACTTCGCCTTCGGCGAATAATTGTTAAATAATGCCGCTTACAGATTTTACTCTGTTTAACGCCAGATGATTCTACTCATCAATGGGGGCACCCTTGGGGCTTAAAGGGTTGAATACTGTAGCTTAAGATAAATTCCTTGGCATCTTCACACAATCATGCTATAACATTCCTTGTAGAATCAGGGCACAACTATTGTCATACAGGTAACTTTGTTCTGTCAGTTAAGTTTGGTATCTAGCCAAAGAGCGGTTTTCAATTGAGTGTCGAAAGTAATTAGTGAATTACTTTGGTTTTGCACTACTTCACTCAGTGATTGGTTCAAAGTTCTTGCGCCTTTCTTATTGACCAATCAGAAGTGAAACCAAAACCAATAATTATTGTGGCTTGCATGTGCATGATTGTTTTCCCGGGCTTTGTGTCCACTACATGTAATTGCTTTGAGTTTTGATTGGTTTACTGGATTGTCTCTGTCCTTTTTGATAGGCAAAAGTAATTATTTTGGTTTTGGTTTTTCAACACTCAGTTGAAATTTTCTCTATATGGGCATGTGTTATTATTTGGCTTCAGAAGTGCTCTACCTCCAAACATACCGGTACATGTAAGGTATGTTAACAGTCATGTTGAGACGGTGACTGTCTCACAGTGTGATGAGGGTGGGTCATGCCATTTCCTGTGCACTTTCTTTTGGGGCTGCAATACAAACAGGGTCACTGAAAATTGTGTCAAGGACAATGAGAATGTACCATACCATCCCCCCTGTAAGCAATGTCTGGTCCTCTATACTTCTCTCTCTTAAATTATTTAGACTGTTTTGAGGCACTCTGGCGTGTACAGATGATCAAGGATTCATGGCTAATAGACTTTTTAACTCATAAAATTCCAATTTTGGAAACTAAAAATAACTAATGGTTCATTCCACTTACGCTCAACAGAAACATCGCAAAGGTCGTGGTCCAGGGTCAAAAAGGGGTAAGACATGTGGGCGTGGTCACAAAGGACAGGGTCAGAGAAACACAAAACCCAGACTTGGGTTTGAAGGAGGAAACACACCATTTTACCTATCAGTTCCAAAGCATGGTTTTAAAAATACGTAAGTGCAGTCTACATGTAGGAATGAAAGTGCCAGTTCAAAGGATGGATAGGCTATTCATTGGTTTTGTTAAGACTTAATTGGTTTTGAGAGTTTTTAGTTTTGTAGATAGCACAGTACACCATTTGACGCACTCATGCTGGTGTGTTTGCATAGTTAAAGATCCAGGCAGAGATTGTCAGCTTAAAAATGAAGACGCACTGTAAAAGGGGGCACTTCATTCACTGCTTTTGTTAGATTTCATTCAAGCACGACTGATTATTTATCCAAGATGGTGATCAACAAACAGCAACACAGAGACGGAAACTCAAAAATATATTTCTAGCCAAAAAAAGGGACTGGGGATTGCAAAAAAAGAACGACATAACATTTTTATGATATGCATGTATTACGGACACATTGCGATTATGGGCTTTTTTATTGAACAAATTATCATCAAGCTCTCGGTTGGGTCCACATTTGATTCATAAATAATTAATTTTGCATCTGCCTAAGGCACCACGCCTTTTATAGTGCGTCATCGTGTTTAAGTGATACATGTACACTCAGGGATCGCGTTAACGCAGAAATCGTGCATTTTTACGCAAATAAAATCCAAAAAATGCATCATCGAAATTTTAATGCGTCCCAGGACGCAAGGCACTGACTTAAATAACTCACACAACTTGCTTTGATTTGTCAGTATATTCTGTTGTTTGTAAAACTGTTGGAGCGATCTGTGATCATAATTGAAGTTCTAAGAAATGGGGTTTAAAACATCTAAAAAGGTTAAAACTAAATTTTCGACCGCCTTCTGCGGTCTTCTTCAGAGGAATGTACTCTGCAAGTCACTGAATGCAAATATATACCAAAAGACGTCACTGTTCGTTGCTCCTAAGGCAGGAAACCAGTGATGCGTAAAGCCTTGGAAAGGGTGCTCTTTTATTAACAGAGTTCTTGTCCAGGAATGAATGTAACGGCTCTAGAAAAAGCCTTTGTCGGCCGGTCCTATGCATATGCGTCAATATTAATTCCAAGTTGGTTACTCTCTTTTTCTCATAATTTAAAACATACTCTTTTTCTTGCAGAGGGTCACCAAGATTTTGGGACCCCCAAAAAATGCTTGGGACCCCAATTTGGCCAAACATGCGGGTCCCAGGACCCGGATTGAAAAATCCTAGTGCCATCCCTGTACACTGTACCTGATTTTGCTCTGGCTCTTTGATCACTTAGCAAGATTAATCTGTACTGTACCTGCTGATCACTTTTCAGCAATAAGAAATAAATTATTATCGTATGGACTGTATGACCCCATGCACTTTCGTTGTAAAACTATTGAGAAAATCCCATTATGAGGGCCATACGCATTAGCACAAGAAGGGCCGGAAAAAGCCATACGGCCCCTGCATGATGCGATTTTTGAGAATTTCTTTGTTTCTAGATAAACATCAACAAAAACATATTAGATGATTTCATGTCCAAACTTCATCCTCTGAGTTCTCATGTAGTATTAAGAGCCCATACTACCACTTGTGTCCATCCTTGAAGCGTGACGAATTTTGCGCGAAGTTTTACTTTTCAAACATGAACTGTTTGGCCAGTTATGTATCACTTTTAACCAATGAAATGTTGGCGTTTATGTCAGGAAATTGACAAAGTTTTTGACGGCATACCAGCATGTTTTGTTCATGTGCTCTCAAAGTTTTCAGGTTTCATTGGTCAAAAGTGAGACACGACCAGATAAACCATTAACATTTGAAAAGGAAAACTGCGCTAAAAATTCGTCAGACTTCAAGGATGGACGCAAATGGTAATAATAATAATATGCTTATTGACAGACTTTACATGTAGGTTGGAACCAGGCAGGAAAATATTTGAGCCTTGGTTATTTTCGCCCGGACCGAACGTGTTGTAGTTTAAATTTTTCCTTTGTTAAATGTCTCAGACTACTGTACTTTGTTTTTTACTTTCCTTTGTCTTATATACATTAGGGCCGTTTATACAAGAGGAAATAAGCCACGGCTTACATACAGTAAAAAAGATGCAAACACCCCGTATAAATGGTACAAAATCTACGTTCACGGCTTTCTGAAGCCGCCGCTTATCCGTATCATGTACGCCACATATAAACGGCCCTATTATCATAATCTGAAACAAAAGAAGGTAAAAATAAACTAGTTTGAAGAATTTTTATTCAAGGAAAGATTCTAAGTTCATACAACATTCACCATGACCTTGGGCCAAACATTTTTCTGTCCGGCCCTCCCACTCAGTCAATAGGTTCATAGGATTCACTGAGGTTACTTTTGAGCCATGAGCATGCAATGTGCATTTTCGATGGGTGTCATCTTGCTATGGTAAGCCATTCTTTTCACTATTGAACACCTTTTTTTAAGCAATAATATTGTTGTTTCACGTGATACCACCTGGATGTTTTAATTCGCTGAGAACATTCTTTTATCAAAAATTAAATACTCGGCTATAAGCCGAAACCCCTTCTACGGCTTAAAATTTTCCCAAATTGAGGGTGGATTTGTGTAAAAATCACTCGGCTTATAGCTGAATAGGTACGGTAAATGTCAACCCTTCTAAACAGGATGGTTTCTTGAAATTAATATCAAATACTGATTTTGTCATCGTATTATTTTCATGCCACTAACTTCTAAATTTTTGTTCTTCTCAGAAAACAAAAGGTTTATTCACCTTTGAACTTAAACCGGTTGCAGTTCTTTATTGATAGTGGACGCCTCAATCCCAAGGAACCCATCAACATGTATCATCTTTGGAGATCTGGAGCAGTTGGTGGAAAAATTAAGGATGGAGTAAAGCTGCTGGGAACGGTAAGGTTTTCTTGCATGATTTCATCATTAATAATTTGGGCATGTTAGGCTGGGATACAGCGAGGAGCGTCTTTCTATTAATTTTTAGGAAAAACTTGCCCATACTGTAAGTAAAAGTGGGCATTGCTTGTGTGGATAGCTTATTATAACTGCCAACATGATGGACATGTGTGCCCAGTTGCATACACCTTTAATATTGTCTCTCATTTATAAGTGCTATTACAGACTACTTTGCAAAATGTTGACAACCTTTCCATTCCTTTATATTTATGTTAATTCGGACCTACATGTACTGCCCTCACTTTGGAACAAATATTCTTTTTAATTTTCCTGTTGTAAAGAGCCTAGAAAGGCTTATATCGGATTGAAATAAAAGAATATTAATTTTTATGTGGCGGCCATTACAATGTATGAAAGAGGTCGATTTAAGCAATAGAGGACGTTTTCCGAGTTTCTATAGCCTCATCTAAACACTCGGGGGAGTTGGGAGAATTCGAGACAGTTATGCAAACCTGAGACGCATAACTGTCTAGAATTCTCCCAACTCCCCCGAGTGTTTAGATGAGGCCATGGAAAGACGGAAAAAAGTCCACTATTGCTTTTATAAAATATTTATCATGGATAATTCGACAAATGAAGGAAAATGCTGCTTTTTCTACTTCTAGATTGAAACTAATTTTCTTGATACACGCTCATATTTCCTACCAGCCAATCAAAATGTGCATCTGACAACACATAACCAATCAAAATTCGTGTGATGTCACAGCCGTGTTTCCATCTAGACACAGGTATTGACCAATGAGAGTGCACGTACTATCCTAATTACTTTATAATATCACATGCATTCTGGACATTACATGTATATTAAGGATGATTGTTGATAAATCACACTCTCTTATGCTTGTACATGTACATGTAGATTATCAAATCAGAAACCGAAAATGGCGTTTTTTTGTGACATATTAGATAATAAGTGCACACACAAAAAGATGTGGGCAGGCCACAGTTTTGGGATCCTTTCTGTGAGATCATTTATTCAGTCAGTCTCTTGGCAGCATTAGCTTTGTTCATCAATTTCTTTCATATACAGAACCGTCAAAAAGGCCGCATAATCAAATAACACGTTTACTTGAGAGAGGAATTGTGGTGAAATTACTGATATTGTAAATTCATCAACGGTACAGTAAGCCTTGACACGGAAATTGGAAGTTGGATTCCAATCTACTGTGATTGGAAGTTAGATGCCAGTCAATGTATAGCCTGCTTAGCAAGCGTTTCCGTCGGGGACATGAAGACTTTTAATGTTTTGGCCGCGCGAAAATTGGGGCGAGACAAAAAAGAAACTTCTCTTCTTCTCCCCCCCCTTCATCTCCCCCCTTCAATGTTTTTTTTTGTGTGTGTGCTCTCCATATTCTCGCGCTGCCAGAAAAATGAATTCCCTTCTCTCCTGCTGGAAATGCTTGCTACTCATGCTAGTCAATGTACAATACTTCGATTGAAAGTTGGATTCCAGTCTGTCGGCTTGGGTTGGAAGTAGTGATCATTAGTGTCTGATCCAAAATTTGCATAAGCATAGTTTTTGTTTTCTCTTTGGACCATTGTAAGTCCCAAGAGAAACTAGAAACAATGCTTATGCAAAATTTGGGGGGACAAACAAAGAGTATTATGGTATTTTCCGAAGTGGCATATTTGAAACGCTTTGTCTCCCGTCCCATTCCCCCATCGCTTTTTCCAGCAAGACTTAGCCGATGTTTCCTAGGTTTTCATCACTTAAAGGTGTAACAGTTCGTACAAGTACACAGAATACCTCCTAATTCACGTTCTTTTCTCATTCTATGGCAGGGAAAGTCCTGGTTTCAGGCAAACATTGACATTGAAGTCAGCAGAGCGTCCAAAACCGCAATACAGGTCATAGAAAGGCAGGGAGGGAAGATAACGTGTGCTCATTACAACAGATTGGGACTTCGCGTCCTCTTAAAGCCGGAGAAATTTGAAGGCCGACCAATTCCAAGACGAGCTCGCCCACCGAATGATCTGATAAAATATTATACAGATCCAGCCAACAGAGGATATTTAGCGGACCCTGTAGAACTTGAAAAGGCTAAAGATGCGAACAGTCTCGCTAGCGAGGTGGATTGATTTTTTTTTTCGGGGGTTTGGGTGTGGGAAAGTAAGTGAAACTGTGGATAAATGTGTTTATAATTGAACATTCCTCGGAGTAGCTTTTTATGGCAAATGAAACAAAATAATTATGGAACAAACACAACAAATCCCAACTGGCGGGTAGCACCCAAACCGCTCGGCCACCTTGCTTCCCAACAAATGGAGTTGGAATGTGCAAGAAAGAAAAATCTCGGAAAAGTTTCTCTATCGTTTCCCCAATCCCCAAAAGCAAAATTATTTTTGCTGGGGCCCTCCTATGGGTTCTACTTTAAATAGAGAATAAAGGAACACAGTCAATTTGAACTAGACAAAACAAAAACAAAAACACGACATCATGTGGAACAAGCGAGCTGAAATTAATTTGAGGGATCATAAAGAAGGGAACAGGTTGGAAACTCATATCAAGACCAAATACACAAAAAAATTTGGTTTTATCAACGGACTTGATAATGTAAATTGGCCACCGTACAGAGATTCTAAAAGCTGACGTTTCGAGCGTTAGCCCTTCGTCAGAGCGAATCGAGGAATTCCTCCATTCCTCGATTCGCTCTGACGAAGGGCTGACGCTCGAAACGTCAGCGTTTAGAATCTCTATACGGTGGCCAATTTACATTATCAACTCCGTTGATAAAACCAAATTTTTGTATACTACTTCCCCACCGACGCAGCACCACAGTTTCTTTAGAAACTACCCCCTTCAAATACACATAAGACTGTCTCCAAGGGAACAAGAACACAGTGTTTCGGAGCCTATGTCACGTACTACATGCGACCTCTTGAACGCATTGTACTAATTGTACTATCTTTTAGAACCAGCACTGACCAACTGCTTCCCTTTTCTCAACCATTGACACTTAAGTCGCGGGTGAGGTGTCAATCTGGTTTTGTACTTACCAACACAATGTTCTTAAAATAATGAAACCGACAAATGGTCGTGATTCCCTTGGTCGCCAAACGAATTACTTGTTGGATACGGGAATAAAACTGTGGCGGTACCTCTGGACACTTCTCTCTGAGCGCTGTACCATGACTTTCGTTTTTGTCCGAATATTTTTACCCGCGGCTGACTTTAATGCTTGTCTTTCAATATCTTTCGGTATCTTTAATACCTTTAGGGCATGTCCTTGAGGTCACGTATTGTTGATAGTGTGCCAACCAGAGCCCTTTTGGCTGCCCAAATACCCTTTAGGGATTCTTTGTTTCAATGGTTGGCACATCTCCTTCCTATCTTTACATCGTTGCCTTTTCGCTTCCTTTCATTACCCTACTTAAGAATTTTAACTGGGGAATAAACTTACAAAAATAAGAAATATAAATAAACACAAGATACTCGATATCTTTAAGTTACGCTATTCAGTTTGAAAACTGCAAGGTGGCTAAATAAACTATTGTATCTCTATCTTTTCGTCGGAGATAAGACGGTAGAACTAAGCATTCTTACATTTGCACGCAATTTACAATTGCACTAAAAACAATCTCAAAAGCCCAAGTGATATCTACGTTGCATGGCTTATATAGGCGAGGCTACAATAGCATTCTACGCCAAACCAGAGATTTTAAACGTATAACTTTGAAGGGCATATTTCTTTGGTCTAAGGTGACCTTCCGGACCCTTAGAGCGGTGATGTCCTCGCTGCAGTACTTTTTTTTAAGGGCCGATTTACACGGTGCGATTTTTGTCGCATGAAACATGCTTACGACAGGCCTACGACATGACTTACGATTGTCGCAGCGTTTTAAAACGTTTTAAAATGCTACGACATTTTTCTGACGTACACGCCAATCGTAAGTCATGTCGTAGCCCTGTCGCAAGCTTCTCGCATGCGACAAAAATCGTACGCGTAAATCGGCCCTAACAGAGCATGCGCAATTCGTGCTTATGTGACGTTCCGTCACATTACACCTCACGAATTGCTAGAAGCGCCATGTTAGCTGTTAACCGTTGCAAAATGTATAAAGGAGAGAGTTGCTTTACTCGCGAATACTAAAAGTACGGTCAAAGAAAACTTGACTGGCTTCAGCACATAGTGAGAGCAAAATTGAAAATCGAGGTAAGAATGGATTTGTTGCAATCGCTTGTATTGTGACACAGCGGGCTTGTTGTACTGCAGAGGAGTTTAACTACATGTACGCACATGCGTGATATGCGAAACTTTTTGTTACTGGTCTTTCTGGTTCAAAGTACACTTAGTCGTTAGCGCTCAACAGCAAGTACGAAAGACAAGTTGGAGTCAAATTGTAAAGAAAATAAGTGTCATCAACGATGAACCTCCTACAAAACTATAGTACATTAAGCCTTCCGTAGCGGAGTTCCTCATGGAGAAATCCCTTCACCCATGGCGAAATATATGAAACGTTGAAAGTTGGCGAAATTTATGGAACGACATATTTCCGGGCGGCGGCTGCAAATGACTCTAAATGACAACAATAACTTAACGGTTTTCTAACTTAGGGCCGCCCTCAATAAATGAGATTGATCATCGAGGTCTGAAAGCAACTTAAAAGTTGCAAAGGAATCCTGGAAAAATACAATTAGCCCAAATGACCATATGTGGAAATAAACAATAGACGTCCAAACAACACCTAAGAATTGTTTGTGCTCTGTATGTAGGCTTGCATGAATTATTTAAGAAATGAGGACTTTTTTCCGTGTTTACATAGCCTCATCTAAACACGAGGGGGAGTTGGCAGAATTCGAGACAGTTATGCGTCTCGGGTTTACATAACTGTGGAGAATCCTCCCAAATCCCCAAGTGTTTAGATGAGGCTATGTAAACACGGGAAAAAAGTCTTCTATTGGTTTTATAAAATATTTCTCAAAAATGCTTCGACAAATGAATAGCCTGCAAAGCAGGCGCATTGTTGTTGTGATAAGAATTACCGGTAGACATCTCGGATAGCGAGACTAACAGAGGCCTAAGGCGAGTCGAGAAAATTGCACTCGGTGAGAGGAGGACAGTATGAAATGGTAGTGGAAGATGGGGAAGGGGAGAGAAATACCTCTCTACCCTCTCCGCCTCGTCCCAATCCTCTACCGGCTAACAAATGAAAGGAAAATGATGGTTTTTTACTTCCTGATTGAAAAAGATTGTCTTGCTACACGCTCATATTACCTACCAGCCAATCAAAACGCGCGTCTGACAACACATAACTAATCAAAATTCGTGCGGTGTCACAGCCGCGTTTATATACTCTCATCTACACACAGCTGTTTACCAATGAGAGCGCGCGTACCATCCAAGGCTCTGGTAAACTCTGTGTAGGAGAACATGCGCTGTAGGGTTCTTATAGCCAAAAATTGGCTATTTGAACTTACGGCACCTGGTCACTCCGTCGTGCGAACATGAATGCACCAATTAGAGACGCTTTTGATTTTTTTTCACAAAAATTGCACTCGACCACAGCACTGCTCTAACAACTGAGCTATCAAGCCATTTGGGAGTTCGTCAGTCGCGACTGTTGTACTGTTTCTTGTTCGAGGTGAATAAATGTTAGTCACTGTTTAGTTGAATGTATAAAAGACGTGTATTTTGAACTGCAATTGCAATGACTCTTATCGAGAAATGATCATCGCTGTTGAAAGCCACTCGAGCAGTTGCAGCATTGTACATATGGGTTATTGACCAAGCGTGAGGTCAAGATGGCTGGATATTGGCCAAGTTCTTTTTTTGTGTGTCGTCCAGGTCCATAAACACGCAAAAAAAGAACGAAGCCAATATCCAGCTATCTTGACGGAACAAGCTTGGTCAATAAAGGATTTATTATATGGGATAAAACACCAAAAAAATGGTCTTTGATCTTTCGAGACCAAGCGAGAAATCCCGAGCGGCCAAAATAGCTCTATCTTGCCCGCTGGGGTAGCCAATCACAGCACGGGATTTGGTTCATCTTGCCCGCTCACGGTGCGTTCACCGGAACCGGGGCCCACCCAGATTATGAAAACCAATCAGAGGGCAGAACCGAAGCAATAGATTCCAACATTTTCAGATCCAGATCCAGTTCGTTGACCGGTGATGCTCATGCGACTATGGGGTCGATTGGTTTTCATAATCTGGGTGACCCCATTTCAGTGAACGCACTGTAACTGACCAGTTCCTTGCAGCCCGTAACTAAGTAATTCCTTAAGATTATTCCCTGTGGAAAAAGACTGATCTGTAATTAAAAATCTACTTTAAGGCGTCCGTAACTTGCATTTCTCACAGCAGTGTTCATCACTCAGCGGTACATTCAACATGTGGATATCTCTCATATCACACGTCATTAAAGTTATTATAATTCAAAAACTGTTTTTTCCCCCTTAATTTTCGTATTTCACGCAGGTGATCATAGCGAAAGTGCCACTTTTAGAAATCGTTGTTTATTAACACACTACTGAAAGAAATAGATCGGAAAACGTTCCAAAATCTAGCAGTTTCCAAGAACGTCCTTTCTTTGGGTCCGTCTTGTTTTCCCTCAATGGAACAAAAGATCTTTTATTTTCGAGACAGGTCGCTGATTTGTCTTAAATTTTCTTCCTTCCTCACTGGCAATCATGATGAAAGACAAGGCAAAACTACACAGTTGAGATCACAGCAAGAACTATCAAGACACAGTAATGCTTTCAAAGGAAAGGAATGTAGATTGTTTTCATCTGTTTTTCATCAAAAAAGGAAACGATTTTCAGATGCGCACAGAGAAAAAAAAAGCAGAAGACTCACGAGATTTTGCTTTGAAAAAAAAGCGCTCTTCTAGAACTTGAAAAATTGATTAATGGTAATTGTTTAATAACCCGGTTGTTACGGGAAATTAAAAAGCCATTAGAAGGCGTGCCGACAGAGTTTTAAAAAACATCAATCGACTGAAAAACATGCCTGACAAAGAATTTGCCGTGAAGAGAAGAACACTTAGTCCGATTTTCATGCCACTAGGATTATCAGTTTTATAGAGATAAGTTTAACGTTTTTCCATCGCGAAAGTGTGTTGGCGTGTGCGAATGTTTCTTGTAAAAATACCAAGCTTTTAAAGCCTCTAAATAAACGGAAAGAATGGAAATTACTTTCCCAGATGTTGCAGAGCTGCCTCAATATGGAAAACAACTTTCTTCAAAAAGCAGCAAGAATGTATGGATTTGAAAAGATTCGAATTGTATGCAGATTTCCAGTAGTTCACACAGCACAATTTTGGGTTGAAGCGAAACATTCTATGACAAGAAAATTGTAAAGAAGAAGGCTTAAAACTGACACATTGAACGTGTTTGGTTATGTTTGAACACAGTGACAGACATCAAATCAGTCGTATGCAAAAACCATCATTCACTTGCAAAACAAAGAAGGCTGCTCTTCACACGAAATTCTTTGTCAACCAAATGAACATTGATCGATTTGAGCAACTGCAGCCGCTATATTTTTACACAAAAAGGCGTGATATCCGCTTTTCTTTTCTATTCATAATACATTCTATGGGTTTAGAAATATTTAGCTACTATCGTTCCGGCAGAAAAAATCCTTTAGTTTGGAGTTGTCACATAATTCAGCCTCTTGCTATCCAAATAAACATTCCAACATCCGGAAAATTAGCCGGGAATCGCTTTACACTACTTCCCCAGCTTTTTTCATTCTTTTGAAATCTTTCTGTCATCTTCAAGGCTTCTCAGCGTCCCTGCAAAAACAACAAAACATGCGATTATGTTAATAATTCAGTCTCCGTTGGTTCTCGAAGTCTAAATGACATGTCAATCCTGTTTAGGAATCTTGAAAAGGCACAACTTTCTTCTAGGAAAACTTGAAACATCTGTTAAGCATTTTGAAAGAGACGTGGTTTTCCTCAATATGCCTTTTACATTTTGACGTTAACGAGAAGTGTATGCCCACTTGAAAATCATATGGAACGGTATGTCCTTTGTGGAGACAGATTATGATCATCTCGTGTTTGTTGCCTGCTCTTTCAATCCGGCGAGTTTATATAGCAAGGTGAACACGAGCATGTAACATTCTGTTTTGAACCATATACGAGGGATTGGTAATTATAGACGCCAGAGTTAATCTGAGATTAATGCCTTTGCGGTTTTAAGCTTTGCAGTCTGGCACAGGCCGGCCGCTGGTATTCTATGCCGAAAATCATAAGTTTCTTAAACTGTGAATTTAAACAAATCTAGCAGGTCCACCAACCAAGTATTTTATTAGCGAGATGAAGGCATTGCCAGAGTTCAATATTTTACGTCCACTTTTGCGCAAAAGTGGACGCATATTAGAGAAGAGATAGTCGAAATCTTGTGGGAGATCTTTTCGATTTGATTTGTCTGTTCTGCCAATAGGTCTGCTGGAAAATGTCTTCGGATTAGACTGGTCCTTGTCGAGTCAGTAAATCTTCTTAAAAATTTGTTTTGAAGTCTTGAGTCTGTCCGAATGAAAACCGCGCAATCTGCGACCACGGTAAACTGTTACACTTTCTTCGGTCTTAAGGAAATCGAAGGGAAATATATGCTTATCTAGCGCCTGATAGTTCTGTAATCAATCTCTTGAAGGCATTACCCGTTATGACAATGATGATGTTGCATTTTAGGCAGTTTTGAAATGTGCATGGTGTTTATTTCTACTCGAGTCTTTAGATATTCATAACATGTTCTTTTCTTTTGTAAATAAGAAAATCTTATCCTGTAGAATCACTGAACCTTGTTCCCCTAACAATTAACGTGGACGGTAACGCAACGCAATGCACAAACATGATCTACAGTTGTAAAGACAAACCTGCCTTGCTATTTCACGGTTGTAGGAAATTGTACTAAGCGGAACTCTGGGCTCCCTGTTAGCAGAGAGTTCTTCCATCACAATGTTGTTTGCAGACTGTAAATCTGGCAACTCCAAAGCTGATTCAAGGTCCTGGATATAGTCGATAACATGCTGTAATATCTCCACTTTGCTCATTCGTCTGTTGTTCGGGATATCGGGGACCATTGCTCGGAGCCTCTCGTAGCAATCACTCATGTTGTAGATGCATCCGTGCTCGAGAAGAGAAGACCTAGCACCCCGTTCGCGAACTCTCGGAACGCTTGACGAAGAGATCACTGAAGTGTTCAGTAAGTCCTCTTTGTCGATTGCGCGAGACTTCACGTAATCAGGCTTCATGATTTGATGCTCGCTCGTGAAAACCGTCTGGCCAACGCAGTCACAGATGTGTGTGTAGTAATGCGCCTCTACAGAGCACTAAAGCTATTTACCTGGGCGGAATTGAGGCTGCTGTGTTTTGTCCGGCTTCGCGGGTTGGTAACTTGCAGCTGTGTAAACTTGGTGACAAATTTAAACCAATCCCTGCCCAGCCGGGTGAGGTCTGGCATATAGCTGTGAGAAATCAAAACAAGAGCTAAAGAGCATGCCAAAACAGCCAATTACAGAGCTAAATCTCTTAGTTCCAGTAAAAAAAAACGGCAACAAAATGTGAATATCTCAGAGTTCAATTATCAATTGCATAAATGTTTCAACCTCACACGGGTTGAATTTAGCAAACGAAGAGGTTCATTTAAGAATTTGCTTTATTGAATGGTACAATAACACAACTGTTATCTTATCGAAATAGCATTTCTCAAGTGACCATTCAGTGTTTTAAGGCAACTTTATTCATTCAAACACGCCTCTAAGGCGTTTTATAACAGCCCTCCTGCACCGCCCTTAAATCACGTTTCTTGCATAATTTTACCAAAATTTTGATTCGCAAACTGACTAGAATTAAATATCGCAACCCATGCAATTCCAAACATTGAACGATTACACTGCTAGCTGATTTGGTAGATCGTTCGTTTTCTAGTGTCTCCAACTGAACATCGATTTCGTGAGGCATGTACCTTAGAATTTTTTCAGTTTTGTTCGTAAGTCAGAATATTTCAGACGAAAAACTGACGGTTCTCTTAGTAAACAATTACAGGAAACCTCGATTGGAGAGTTAATTTTACACGAAAACGGCGGGGCAAAATCGTTCAAAGTCTCAAAAACTCACGTTTCATTTTATATCTAAACATCTGTTTTAGTTTTGTCTTGAAGACCTGCTGTATCCATTTCACTTCTTTCCTACATCTGTTATTTTCTCTCCTTAGTTCCCTTTGACAGATTACGATGACGGAAATGCTCTTATTGCTTAAGTTGAAAAGTTCCACTGAACAAAAAACAACGCCGGCTCAGTGACAGAGACGTACAATCTTCTGTTTTCAAGAGAGAAGGAGACAGTCGATTTGCTGAAGTCATTGCCGCCTGCTATTAAGAAAACAGAGTCTGTGTTTGAAAAGGCCAACATTCCAACCACAGACTTAACTAAGTTGCCTTTTGACGCAAAAACAGATTTCATTAATCTTACTTTTAAAATTTGGACACAATATGTCCCGTTGAAAAGTAAATGTTATCTTTGCAATAAGTCTAGTCACACGACCTCTCAAACTAAAAACGACATAAAACATGCTCTTAACTGAAGTTGTAACCCAGTCGTCGCGTGTCATTCCTTTTTCAGCTCCTTTGTAAATCGGATGCCATTGCTAAAGAAATTTGGCATCAAAATTATGAAAAATTAAACAAACAAGGATTTGGGTGGGGACTTTTACCACTGTATCACGCGCAGAGTCGGATGTTTTGAACAGTCCGTAGAAGAGATTAGGAAACCAAGAAGCAAAACGAAACTATTGAGTTCGACTTATTCCATGCTCTCTTAATTTGCTATTGTTGTTTCAACCCACCGGTTGTGTGTCCGGCTGATTGGGTAAGTAGCCGTATAAGAAATAGGGATTTTAGAAAACGCCGGACGAGCCTGGCGAGTATCCAGGGTCTGTAGATAGTTGAGGATAAAAGCTGCGTTTGTGATGAAATTAGGAAATGGCCAGGCCGTCTAGAATTTTTATGAGGCTGATAGACTATACACACTTCTACACATTTTTTCCTTGCAACACAAAGAAAAATTAATTCAAGTTGTAAATTTAAAGTATTCCGCTAAACGTAACACTCATAAGTTAAAAAACAAAACCCTTCTTTCTAAACCTAAGCATACAGCAACTGAACATGCTTACTTGCGGGAAGTGAATCTTGCTCTGAAGCCGTCATATGATAACATCTCAGGAAGTTGAAATTAAAGGTAACTCGATAGGTTTAATTTTTGCGACGAAACTCGATCGTATTTCCTTCAGATTCACAATGGGGTCTTGGCCACCTTCAAAACCAGTAACAAAGATCACCAGAAGTAATGCTCAGCAGCTTTGATTCAAGTGGTCACACGTTTTTAATAAACAACAGGGAAATGATCATATCCTCCTCGCACTTATCTAAACAACTTATAGACACCCGAGAAAATTCAGGGGGAAGGGGCTCGAACCCGTGACCCTGCAATGGG
>JALIRR010008560.1:0-2500 GCA_023091755.1 Montipora sp. Colony 1 RG-2022
CCATGCTTGTTTCTTAGCCAATCTAGTGCTTCTGTTACTGGTAAATAGCTGATAGAGATGATGTAGCGTGCAGCAAGAGTTGTCTAAACTGTGCAAATGGCATTAAGAGAAATTTTAGTGGCAAGTCATCGATGTAAAATTCTGAACAGTTCTGAAATTTGAAGCATTTACTTAAGGAACTCATTTCACTGCTGCATTGTTATGGCAAATTTTGAACCAATCACGCATGGTAAAAGTGAGACCGTAGTACCAAATTCTGTAAGGGCTGAATGGAGTTAAGCTAAGCATAAGACCCCAAGTACGCATTGCGGACCTATTTTTTGTTATGTGAGTGTGCTTCGCCTCGCAAACACCGGGTTTATAACAATTTTATTTCGGTGTCTCCCTTTCGTTTGTGTTTTTTGTTTTTTTTTTTTTTTTTTTTTGTGCGTCCTCTCTCAAGTCGTTTCTTTTTCCTTTCCAATGGTAGCCTAAAAGGGTGTCTAATACCCTAGTCGGATTACTGACGCATAGGCTGCCATCCCTTGGGTGGGTTCTTGCGTCTTTTTTCCCTTCTGCGATTATCCTTTGTATTTTTTTTGCCGTTTTCCCACTCGAGGGCTGGCAGCCTGTAGATATTTTTATTCACGCCCTCCCAGGGAAAACTTTGCAGCCCTTTCGGGTAGTCAGCTTGCAGAAATCATGGAGCATGTTGGTTGGCGCCTCGCTCCCACAGCTTCTCACTATTTAAAAGTTGCGCAGGTTTTACGTCCCGGAGGTCCTTCAGAGTTGTTATCTCGTCACGACTCTTCTGCCCAAGCCTTGGCAGACTCTTACACTGACTTGAACAGCCTCCTCCATTTCACTGTCGCCTTTCCCACCGGCGTTTCCCCTTAGTTTGAGTTTTGGCTGGTTGGGAATTTTTCTAGTTTTAGTGTGGGATCTGATGTGTGTGATGTTTAAGTATTGGCGTTCTTCTAGGGTCTTAAGACCGTTTTTGACGTCGGGCTCCTTAGTGCGGGAACATATCTCCCTCTTATTAGCGAGTGTGAAAGGGACTGTCGCAAATAGTATGCGCGTCCTTGCATCGCGAGTATAAATGTGCATTTCATTTCGGCCCAGTTCGCGTTAGATTCCTTCGGTTATCAGCAACCATGACATTTCTCTTCCTTTCACGCGCTCCTGTCAATGAGAGTGCAGACATCTAGCCGAGCGCAAGGGAAGATTATAGAAAGACGATGATTATTTGGAATTTATCTGCCAAAAATCGCCGAGTGGTCCCAGAGCGCACGGGAAGATTATAGAAAGGCGAAGGTTATTTGGAATTTATCCGCCAAAAATCGCCGTGTGGTCCCGGAGTGGAGTTCATGTCATAGGAAATTTATCTGGCCTTAAGGCTGTGGTGTTTTTATGGCGATTTGCTCCGTTGCTTTGTGGTGCGAGAGCAATCTGTGGCACAAGATCGCCGCGATTCACCAGCCTTTCTTCTTTTTATGAGGGAAAATGACAAGAAACGACATCGCAAATATTCCTAAGCCACAAACCGGCCTCTAACGGACTCAGTTTGCGCTCCGATTGCATAGAAAAGATGAGGACAACTGTATGTATAGGTAAGTGAACTTTATTTCTACATTTACAGCTTACTTTGGCATTTATAAGCTCAAAGTTAATTTCCCATACAAAGTCTATAAATGGCATACCGAGCTTGGGCTGCCTGTTATCAAACGTGTGGATAAAGGTCAAATTTTATATTACCACAGTGAATGAGTTGGAAAGCTGACGTTTGGAGCGTTAGCCCTTCGTCAGAGCGAATAGAGGAATTGTGGGTGTTGTTGGTTTTTATGCGGATTAGGGAGAGCTTTGCCATCAGTGGAAATATGGTAACTTGAATTTGTGACTAAATTAATGCAATGAGAGACGTTCATTGATTCCGTGAGGATAGAGTGTACATAGCTAGTTGAAAGGGTGAATGGAATTCTGTTGGTTTCTTCGTTCTGTGACGTTTGTAGTGCGGTTTCTCGATCGATTTCTTGAGCACGATGTTTGCCTGTGGTGACAGCGGAGTCAGCTGGGTAGCTGATGATTTTCAGATATTATTATAGAGATGAATATCTTAACGGGCATGCAATCAATTTTCTAGCGTGTTATGAAAGAAATCCTGTTTTTCAGTGGGTCTCCACTATGAATAGGATTACTGTTTAAAAAAAATGTGGGAAAATTCGTCGTTTTGTGTCGGTTAACCCACTTGTCTAGTCGAAAAAGTTTAAGTCGGGGAGATTCGTTTAAAGGCATGGCATTTTTCAATTACAGCATTTATAATTAACTCATCATGGTATACAAAATAATCCGGATTGCAGTAATAATTTAAGCTTTTAATTGCAAAAGATGATTTTTGCCAAGTTCAAGTGAATCCGAAGGTTCGCAGTTTTACGGGAAAAAGCAAAGAGCGGCTTACTGTGACCAAAAACTGAAGTACGGCTTGTGTCAGGGGGTACACTTTCATATACCGGACTAAAATGGC
>JALIRR010008560.1:5000-18150 GCA_023091755.1 Montipora sp. Colony 1 RG-2022
TTTTTTTTTTACGAAGACGTTTGTGGAAAAAGTTCAAAGATTTTTGCTAAACTCATTATCATTTCATTGTTCCGTCTCATGTTGCGGAAGACGAAAGAAATACCAGATTGGATTACGCAAGTGAACCACGTTTTTATTTCATTGCAGCAAAGATTTCCTCAATTTTATTAATTTTTATTAACCTCATTGAATGTTCTTTGTTCCAATGGTTGGCATATTTAAACAACAGAAAATTCCGAAAAATCATGAGTCATTAAAATCTATACGTTTTCATAGGACATATCCCGATTTAGCATTCACCATTGTCAATAAACTAATATGAATATATTTTGGGGTCAATTGAAGCCCTTTCGGGTACACTACATATATCGGTGCGATTTGTAAATCGACCTTGTAAAGTCCGTCTCCACTGACATACGAAGAATTTTCCATAACATTCCGAGTAAAAGGATTTTAAACGCAATCATGTATTATCTAATGCAATTTCAGGTGTTCAAACAGAGGAAAAGTGGTAAAAGGGAGGAAAAAAGGAATTTTCTTATTAAAATAATTATATATAGAAATAAAACGAAGAAGTTTTCGAATGAAAAAATAAGGAGAAAATAGTGTACTCTATATAAGGCCCCAAGCAAAAGCTGGAACCAATTTAATTTTATTAATGGTGCTGGTAGATTGGCATCAGATATTGTTTTACTAACACGCACCAAACAAAGCATTTTGCACCCAACTATGGACAAAAATGAAGACGGAACTATTAATTTTTAACGAGGGGCTGAGCATCAACGTTAAAATAGTTGATTAATAAATGAAGCAAGAAACGTGCGAAAAAAATTGGGCTCAGGTCTTAAGTCCTCCGTACTGTTTTGGGGAGAATTGTATTCTTCCAGCCCTTAATAACAACAAAACAAAACCGCGAACATAGAGACGCTTAAAAATCATGAGTCATTCAATTCTCCAAAAATTGCATACCCATCACCCCTCCTCCAGAATTTATCTCAATTTTTCCTCGCTTCTTTATCCAGGTAAATTATTAACTTAAAATATATCCTAGTAATTTCAATAAGTTTGGATGTTTATGGTGAATGTTTGCATACGGCTGATGAAATGTCACGGTCGGTCATAAAACAGAAAGACTGTCATTGGCTAAATATCAAATATCAGAAAAAGACAAAACGTGTGGGAGGTCTTATGAATAATACATAGTTCAGTGTTGTTGGTAAAATCCCAACCTTCGGGACAATTCACTTAAATGCAAGATGCTTCTCACTGCAATGAAACCAGTGGTATTTGCTTTACTTTTGGTTGCCCTCTCGGCAAGAATCTCTAAGGCTTGGCTGCAAAGTAATCCTGGCAAGAAACAGCACAACTCTATGGCTTTCGGAAGCTTCCAGCCATATTATTATCATTCCTTAACGGCCACGAAAATTGCAACCTCCAAATCGGAAGATGAATTGAGTTGTGCATTCACATGCATCGGTGAACCGAAGTGCTTTTCGTTCAACTTTGCAGCTTACCCAGACTCCCAGGGCTTGTACCCTTGCGAATTGTTAGACAACGACATGTTTTACGAAAAGGCAAAGATTCTAAGCAATGCTTCCTTTCATCATTTTAGCCCAGTAAGTAATTTACATCTCGTTTTATGTCATATATTCTCTCTCGAAAAGAATATCGAATAAGGCCATTATTGTTTATGAAGGGGCTCGTTTCTAAAGAAACAGGGCATGGTACCATGCGTCGAGGGGGGGATGAAACTTTTCGTTTTCTTAAACGAGCTTAGAGGAACATCAACCCCCTTAACATTTAAGATTTGTGAGCTTTGGCACTTCAAGCCTCGTCGAGCATTGTTAGCCCTAAGGCTTCGTCAGAGCGATTTTGCTCTTCGTTTACGGCGGTTAATTCAATTGCCTTTAACTACTACTCATTTCATAGAAGGACATTTTCGTATTATCGTTTCTGCCTGCTCTTAACCGTTTTAATCTCCATGCTAAGCAGAAATGTAAAATACAGTTGATTATACCGTGCGATGAAAAATCATAGGAACTGAGCAACATGAAGTTTTTTGCAAATTATGCGGATCGATCTTACAAGGCCTCATTTATGTATTTTAGTTCATATAAGTATCGTAATTGAAATTTTAGAAATACAATCTGGCGAAGGCACCTGCTTATATTTAAATAACTGTGGAGGGTCACTTTTCATGAATACTTTAGATCTGACCTTGCGTTTACTGTTAATTGAAATATCCCGAAAGCGGGAGAACTCTGCGCAACCCGGAATAAAGCGATTGAAGATCTTGTTTGCCGTAAATAAAATTAGTGATTAGTTCTGAACTCTTCCTGTACTACTGTAACGATTTCTCTTCAAGTCATCGGAACATTCAAAAGTTGTTTGTAATATAGATGGCGTACAAGGTCGTTTATTGGAAAAATGTGTTTTATCGGCCACACAGCGTGCAATGATCGACTAAAAGGCCGTGATTTTAATTACTTTGGAGACGTACAACGGCCGCGAGCTAGAAACCGTTTGGTAATCATTCCAACTCAAGTTAATCTCACGCATCCTTTCTCAGTCATGATCAAACTTTTTTGTTTTTCCATTTATTTTATTAACGCGTTCATGTGCTGAAACACCTACCAAAAAGATCCTTTTTGCGCACCGGTGGCTTAGTTGATTGAGTATCGGGCTGCCAAGCAACATGTCGCGAGTTCGAACCTCGGCCGGATCAAAACTCAGGATATTAAAATAGCTGGAGAGAAAGTGCTGCCTTTGTAATTACATCAGCAAATGGTTAGACTTTCAAGTCTTCTCTGATAAGGACTATAACCGTAGGCCCCGTCTCACATAATTCTGTGGGACGTTCTTGACTTGGAAATAATCTTCTGCTGTTCGATGACACCACATAAATAACTACCGACAGTAGTCAAATTGAAGGAGTCCAAGTGCTGAAACTGGTAAAATATTTTATCTTTCTTTGGATCTCTTTCGAAATAAATGAAACAGGTTGGAGTATGTTTTATGAAACGTGGAAATGTCCAGTAAATATATAAAAAAAACAATGGTTGAAAAAATGTCACTTCTTAACTTCCCTTTAATTAAACCGTTAATTGAAATCAATTTTCCATTTACTTCGCAGCCACAGTCTCCTTGTCACAATCACAGCTGTCAAAATGAAAGCGATTGTGTTCCTGACTTTGAAGAGAATTCATATCGCTGTAAATGTCATCCAGGGTTTGTCGGCCTTCATTGTGAACGGAAAGGTATGGTGCGTTATATACTTGATTAAATGCATCATTTCAATTGCAATACCAGTTCCAGTATATTTATAATGGTAATTGAACTGAGTGGAGTGCAATTTGGTCTGAAATCATACGTGTGATTTCAAAATCGAACGAGCGCGCAGCGCAAGTTCGATTTGAAATCACAAGTATGATTTCAGACCAAAATTGCACGACACGAAGTTCAATTACCTCTTTATTACATCCATTTAGAAATCATGCAGTCATTATTTATAGCTAAAATACAGGATTATAGTCAGTACCAACATTTTATTGATCCAGTTGGGAACAAAAGTTGCAAAATTCGCCACACAATGGTTTTTTTTTTTGTCTTTCATTTTCCTGCAATTTGATTGGTTAATTAAACAAGCCTTGAAATCTGATTGGCTGTTTTGTTTTAGTGTTCCTTTCTCATTAGCTGGGGAAATGGTGCGATTTAGAGCAAAAAATAGTGCGATTTGGAAATAAATCGCACTGCTGAGAGCCAATCAGATTGCAAGGATCAGCAGTGATTTCTAAATGATGTAATAAAGTAAATAAATCACTTCGTGCGGCTGGTATGTCGGCTGATAATACCCGCGGCCGAGAGATTGTCCGAAAAATGAATATTTGGCCGAGAATTGAAGCTTTGAGGGCACATACGAAATTTTCCGTGAGTGAGGATAAAGAATCGCGGGCTTTCGTTCCGCGCAATAAGATTCCATGATATACATGATTAATAAAAACTAGATCATTGGAAAATGCAGTTCTAAAGTTTTGATTGGCTTAGCCATCAAGGTATAGGAACTATTATATACCGTAACCTAAAAACATCGATAACTGTACCCATCAGTTTTTTTACTCGGCGTTACCCGTCTCGTTGGCTCATGATCATCTCAAACCTGGCGCACATATCTAGACCTATCAGCTGAGCAAAGTTTCATTCTTAACTATTCGCGTAATCAAGTTCTCCCAGTGTGCGGTGGCGTTTTCAGCTCTTTTAAACACGCGTGCCATCGGCGACGAATTTTCAACATGTTAAATAATTTTGGCATGAGTGTGCGCGCGTGTAAAGCTATCGCCTCACCACCTTACACCAAGACGCATGTTTGACGGCCATGTTTGACAACGATAAACTGATGGCTCTAGCAGGCGCATACCTAGTCCTGTTCCGGGACTCCCTCTTACCGCGCCCTGAAAATGAGCCTGGAACCCAGGCGGGAAAAGAGAAAGTCCTGTACTACTTGCAGACGCATGCTCGGAATGACGCCATTTTTTCCCCCAAAACTGGGGGGAAAACCATATTTGGAAAAAAATTCCGTATTTGGGCATAGTTTATTCCGCGCACTTTTACACTGGATACATGCATGGGGATAATGTGAAAGGAAATTATAACGTCAGATTTCTGGAGGCAATTGATTTCGCCTTCAAGAAATGCCACTTTACGTTTGTGCCTAAGGCGGAACAACTGCAAGCTATTCATGCAGTCTTTACCGGTAATGATGGTTTTGTTAAACCTGCAACAGGATTTGGCAAGTCTGTTTGCTACATGGTTGTTCCTTTAATATGTTTGCGATTTTCTTCGATCCGAGTCCGATGTTAATTGTAAGTCAGTCCTTCTTATCGTGAGTCCCAATCGTGGAAGATTAGATGGATGACATACGAAAGTTTGGAATTTCGTGCCTGAAACGCAACTGAACAGCTGCATGATGTTGGCGCAGAAAAATATCAAATTTTGATTTAATTGCGCTCCCGAGACTCACTTGAAACTTACAAATATACTGTAGGTTGTGGATGTGAATCGCTCAACGAAGACTAATAAATCTCCTGCTGGAACTTTTGTGTATCGTTCATTATTTATTGTTATCTAGTTATGTGATAATTGCACTGATCCAGTGAACATATATTTGAGTGGCCCTGTAATTATTGAAACTGTGATTGTTTCAGGAGTTTACGCCTACCAATTTTTTTTCAAAATCGGGCACAAATTGTTTGGATTCTCCTTACAAAATAGTCAGGTAAAAAATGTCGTAAATACTCTCAGTTTTTTAATGAATAATACACAAACACCGGTGAGAAACAAAGTATTTTTTTCAGTAATTAGAGTAGAGTAATTTATTCAGACTATTAATGTTTCCTTAGAATAATTTTTCAAAGCACTCGTCGCATTAAATCTTTCTTTCCTTACAAGGACAGACTTAGGGCCGTGGCCAAATGGCTAAGGTCTTATGTAGAGCTGGCTGTTGAGACTGCAGTGATTTTTATATCGGAAGAACTAAAAAACGATTGCATGACAGAAAAACTGAGCATTATTCCTGGCAAAGTTAGATAAAAAGTTAAACGAAGTTGAATCACAACCTGGACTATTTGTTTCTTTACATGCCAGTTTGTGTTGATAGAGTGATTTTACTTGACCCGTGCAATATATAGTGGAATATTACACGCTATATGTGCGTAAAAGCCCTTATCACATGGTGTATACCATCCTCGGAGACCCAGGGGCACTCAGTCGAGACGGCGAGACGAGACGAGTATCGGGACTGGCGTAAAGTTTTCAAGTAAGGCGAGAAGAGCCCCTGGGAACATACCTTAAATGGACGAGTTGCAGAGCGACTTAAATTCTGATTATCTGATTGGGCGGAAATTTTCGCAATTGTATTTTTTCCGCCCAATCAGAGAACCTAATACAATGAAGTCAGATCGTGATTCCTTATATCAAGTGAGAAATGCTACATCAACGGTCGCCATTTTTTTTCCATCGCTCTCCTTGTCTGGCTCGCAAAACAGACATACCATGCGGCGAAAATTTGGGTCGCAAAGGGACCCGCAAGATTCAAAATTCGACCAATTCAACCTAAAAGATTTTGTTACGTAAGGGCAATCTGTACATGTGTAAAATCAAAATGCTTGGTTAACACCTTCGAAGAGCCGACAAGAAATAAATCAGGAAGAAGACCGATTTCAAGGGAAGGTACTAGTCGTCTTTTAGTGTTCCGCTTCTCAAATTACCGTCGCGAATTAATTTTGGTATTTCTGTTGCACGGGCCAGACATGTCTAAGCATTGCCATCGGCCTTTTTCAGCATCACATATAAGCTTACCTGTCTGTCTATAAGAGGTTAATATTGTTTATTTTATTTTTGAATGGGGACCAAGGAGAAAATTGTTGAAATGAGGTGCATAAAAATCTTGATTCATGCAATGAATATGGTCATCTACAAAAAACTCGCATAATGCAGTCTGTAGTCTGCAGTCGGCAGTCTGCAGTCTCGTCTCGACTGACTGCCCCTGGGTCTCCGAGGATGGGTGTATACAAAATCGAGGATGAAAAAACTGACACAAAAACAGAACACACAATAATGACACAACTGAAGAGATAAATTATACGACAGTTATTGTAATACTTTTCTTCGTTTATTAAGTGAAATTCTTCATTTTACATTCTTCTTTACTGCACTACCGTTTTAGATCTAAATAGTCTGAGTAACAGAAAAACAATAGGTCTAATTAGGAGGTAGTGTTACACAATAACTATTATTCTCTGTTTCAAGGGTTAAGTAAAATCACTCTAACGCAATTATGAAGCAATAATGTTCCTATTAAATTTATACATATAAATGCACACTGTCAGTTAAACATCGATTATTCGGACGTTATTAATTATCACGATTTTTTTTCTCTGGTCAAAATTTGTTCGTGAATATTAATTAATAAGGATGAAATAATGCTACTTAAAAGCGTGTGTCACCTTACTTTTATCGTTGCTACTTAAAAGCACTTTCCTTCTGAAACTCATTGTTAGAGGTAAAGTACTGCAGATAATATGAAATACTGACTCCGAGCTGTTTTGTCGCTTAGTGAAATCCTATGCTATATTTACTAGTTCAGCCTTTGCAACGATTTATTGCGATCTTCTCTCAGTCGTTACATTTATTCGGCAATAATTTTCCAACATCACTGTGATCGGGGTTTTTTTCTCCTCGTTTGGTCACGACAAGGGTAATTTAGATGTTCTCTTTCCTGACACTGCAAAGTGATTTTCATATACGATTTTTTGCCGGAGTTTCAAGGTTCCCTTTATTTACGTATCCAGCCTGGCATCTAATGCAATATGATTGGTTCATTCCGAGCATACGCCTGCAAGTAATACAGGACTCTCTCTTTTCCCGCCTGGGTTCCAGGCCCATTTTCAGGGCGGTGTAAGAGGGAGTCCCGGAATAGGACTAGCGCATACCGGCCTTTAAGTACATAAGCACGGCCTTTCAAGTCGTTCGGACGGTATAATATATAGTTTTTATGCGGTGGTATAAAAACGATTCGGAAAGCACGACTCAGCGGTGATCCAACTGTAGACTTTGTGTAGACTTGTTGAAAGGCATGTTAGAAAACGCCAGAGATGTACTGGAAAAGAGCCGTATATTTTTCTTTGGTCGATCACCTCGTACTAGAACTAAATGACAGGTTTCTGTCCCAAGAGGATAGTTTCTTAGGACAATATCTACAATCTTGGACAAAACTCTTGGGAAAAATTCTAGCTTATCCATCATTTGACATGCACTTAAAAAGTATATTGGTCATCCTCCCACCCCCCAAACCAATGTTGACAATGTGATGCAAAACATACTGTGCAAGCCTTTGCCCCTTTTTTAACCAACATTGGAATGGGAATCACACAGACAAATTAGCGCGTCACATTTTCCCAACGAGTTTTGTCCAAGATTGTAGTTCCAGTAAAGCTGAACGTTTTCAACAGCCGAGTACAAGATAAGCGTTATGAAACCTACAAAACCGATCTTTCAAACAAGAAAGCCACTTCGAAAATGAAATTTTGTGGTGACAAACAAAGTGGTTTTATTGAACTAATGAAAAACCAGTAACACTCACGGACAATCCAGAACGCTAAATTGCGGACCTTTACCCCAAAGTGGTCACATTTATTACCGTCCTTCTAACGCTCTTTTAGCACGATGAGCAGAGTGAAGACTTCCCTGCTAGCAGAGGTCTCTTTTCTTTTGCGTCTGCTGGGCTGACGAGTACGGGAAAAAAGACCTCTGCCATGGGTCGAAACTCATTTTGATCCAACCGCCGTTCACAACCTTAGACGGCACTCTTCAAACCACATTCTGCACGATATGCTAGCAGGGAAAGCGAAGACCCACTTACGCTCCAATTGCAACACCTGCCCCGGTACATGCTTACAGAGTCACACCGCAGTGGACGCCGTGATTACCGAAATTTACGCGACTAGCTCCCCAATTTCTTTGAGTTTCAACAATATTTCACACATGTTTGGAACCAATGTGTCCTTAGTCAGGTCATTTAAGTTGTTATTTCTTCTTTGACCCAACCACAATTGGTTGCATTTTGTTAAATATTTAACAATTATTCCCCCCCCCCCCTCCCCCCCAGCACGTCCCTGAAAATGCTCCACCGAGGCTTACAAACGGAAATGCCTAGGAACGCCCCTGTCTAGTGTGCGGTGGGTTTTATATCCAACGCGTGCACATGGATTAATTGTTAACGTATGTTAATGCGATCGATTTTCGCGATCATTATGCATGGGCACAAGTGATGTTTGGAAGTTTTCAAATTGCATGAGCCGTTGGCGAGTGCAATTTGAAAACTTTATTTACTATATAATCAACAACATTACTCCATCGCTGTTTCCATAGCAACTTCTGTGTTGCACGCCATAACCTATTTATGCAATTGTCTTTGACCTATCAGAAAACCGATATTCTGTTGAATATACAATAAAATGCATTACTATATGATATCAATTCGATTAGGTAAAAGCTGCAGTGAAATAAAGTCTCACAACCCTGAGGCCACTAGTGGTTCTTATGCCATTGATCCTGATGGTGAAGGAGGCTGCGAACCCTTAGATGTCTTTTGCAACATGACTGAAAATAATGGAATCGGCTTTACAGTGATTGGTCACGATAGTGAAAATAGAACGTTGGTTAATGGGCTTGACAACCGAGGGAGTTACAGAAAGACCATTCAGTACTCTGGAGTGAGCTCCTCTTGTTTTTCACAGCTGTCCAACCTAACCAGAGAATCTTCCCACTGCGAACAGTTTATCAAATACGAATGCTATGACTCTGTTCTTCTTTACAATGGTGATCCTTACGGCTGGTGGGAGTCACATGATCATGGAAAAATGACATATTGGGGTGGAGCGGGACCAGTGGATTCCTATAAATGCGCATGCGGGGTAGCACAGCAGTGCGCAAGTCCTGCCAACGGCTGTAACTGCGACACAAACGATAACGTGTGGAGAGAGGACAGCGGTTTCCTAACGCAAAAGTCGCATCTCCCAGTCGTGGAGCTAAGATTTGGAGATACCGGGGATAGTAGCAATAGTGAGAAAGCTTATCACACTCTTGGAAAGCTCAGGTGTTATGGGATGGCTTAAGTTTCCCTCTACCTAAACATTGCTGCTCGTAAAAGTGTGTTGATAGGCTTAAAACTGAAAAGAAAGTTAATTACATCACGAAAGAAGCTACATGCAACATATGCCTGAAGCCCAAAACCCAGAAATGTCGATCTCTCTCATTTGGTCTTGGTCCATCAGTTTACTGTATGATAGAAATTTAAAACACGTCTCCCGCCAAATTATGGCCAATCAGATTGGGCCTGATGACAGCAATGTTTCCGATTGGTCATGGATCGTGTAAGGAACGCGATATCGGCACCCTTTTTTTCTCGCAAACGTTTAGCAGGGACCGTCTTAAAAGAGAGATACACCGAAAACTGATGGGACGTGTTTTATCGCAGATCGAGACTTCTGGATTGTGGACTTTTGATGTTTGGCCGACAACGTGACCTCCTCAAAGTTCCCGGACCGGCAACGTTTCTAGGTCACGTGGTCTACCCATTTCAGACCACGTGATGTTACTCTTGGGAACAGTTTCTTTCAAATGTCGTTTTATGCACGTGCATATCGTACAAGCTAAACCGGTCCATTAAACAATGAGAAAAGAAAAAGACTCGGTGTTAAAGAGAAAGTATAAAAACAATTTTCTTCAGTTTACGAAGACCTCAGATGATCTTTCGTCAGGAAAATCGTTTCATACTTGTCGTTGCAATATATGACGTTCATATATTCTTTCTTTAAAAGAAAGTCTCTAAAATCTTATTCATTGATACTTATAATACATGTAAATGATAATATTATTACGTTTTCATTGTCTTTCACAGCCCGGCCATTAATTGAACTTGAATTAATCGAATAAGGTCAACGTTAACTGCATTCAGGTTCTGTTTAAACACAGGAGTGGTCTCTCAGTCTTCCGAATTAACCGCCACCAATATGTTTAATCAAGCTTGACTGAAAACAAGTAAAGTATTTGTTCGCTATTGTCATATCCTCAGGAAGATAACCGCCAGGGTCTTCATTTAACTGAGAACAAAGTGAACCCTTTGTAATGACATCTGCAAATGGTTAGACTCTGAAGTCTACTCGGATAGGGACTATAAACCGTAGGCTCCGTCTCACAACCCTTCGATGTTCATAGCCCTGTGGGAAATAAAAGAACCCAAGCAGTATTCACAAAGAGTAGGTCATAGCAGGAGCCCATGAGTAGGAGCTTGCCTCTCTCATAACAGGCTCATGAATCAACCTTTGCGCGTATCTTTCTATTTTTAGAACGCTACGAGTTCTTCAGCTCTACATGCACCATTTAGAATGGCCAATCAGAATAAAGTTATTGTCAAACGAAGACAAAAATAACAAAAACAAAGCATGCACATGGTGCAAATTGATGTAAATTGATGCAAATGTGAGTCTTCTGCTAAAGGGTTAAAATGCGCGCAAAAGGAGCTCCTAGTGAGTGTGTATGCGCGCTCCTAGTGTGGGCAGCACTGATCACATGTTGTCTTTTGCAGTTAGGCCTTCTATAGATATATTTGGTATGAACCTTGATAACAAACTTTGTTTCCATAATTATATATTCAACATTTGTAAGAAGATAAACAATCAATTCAATGTTATGTTGCGGCTACACAAATTGATCTCATCTCCATCCAACTGATGCAAGCAAAGTGTTTTCACTCATCAGAAACAAACTAAACAAGTCAAAGGCAACTAGCCTGGACAGAATATCTGCGAACTTATTCGGGAGGCCCATCTCATTTGTGTGCCCATATGCAATATTTTTTAAACAATCTATTAGTCGGGGGAAACCCCCCGAAGACTGGAAATCAGCTAGAGTCACACCCCTTTGCAAGCAAGGCGATCGAGACGACTTGAGCAACAATCGTCCGATCTCGGTTATTTCAGTTGTAGTCAAGGTCTTTGAAAAAATCGTTTTTCGAACAATCTATGCCTATTTGAAGGGGCACGATATACTATCTAAACATCCCGTCGGGGTTTTTTTGCGATTTATTTCCCAAATGTTTGCTTTACTTGAGGCAACTGACTCCTGGGAATATAAAATAGATATCGGGAAAATCAACGCGATTATTTTCCTAGATCTAAAGAAAGCTTTCGATACTGCTGTTATGGTATATCTGGGAAAAATTCATTAAAATGGTTTCAGTCGCATTTGGAGAACTGCATACAACAATGCTCAGTTGGGGGGGTCCTTATCTGACAACCGTGTTTGACCTACCCTTTTCCTCGGGGGCCAAACCGGGGCCATCTTATTTTTTATAACAATGTTAGGTTTCCCCTACAAATTATTTTAAAAAAAAGGTTTTTTGTTATAAAGGGGGCCAAATTGGGAAACCCCTCCCTTTTGAGGTGGTTCCGGGGTCCCTCAAGGTTTGTTTTCCCGAAAAAGAAATTTAAGGGGCATTCAGGGAAAAAAAGGGGTTTTTTTAAAAATTTCAGTTTAATTTTGGGTTTAGTAGTTTTGGTTTTGATCTTTTTTTGTAAAAAGCTTTTAAATTTCCCCTGGTTAAATAAAATTTTCATTTTATTTTTTCTCCAATTTTTTTTTAACATAAACTGTATAGAGCCTTTATACAACCGCATTTAATTTCAATACTGCCTCCCCGTTTGGCATCACTGTGGTGCACGTAATGCAGGAAAGATACAGGCTTTAAATAAACGCATAATTAGGTTTATTAACAAAGATAGCAGTTCTTCCTATCACCTGTTACAGACAAGTTAACCTTACTTCGTTAAGTAATAGGCTTGTTCAGAATATGTTAATTTTACTGTATAGGCTTGTTTGTAAATTACCCGAGTTATATGAGAGACACGTTTACTTTCCGCTCTTCAAATTACATCTGTTACGTGGAAGCCAGATCAAGTTTTATGTCGTTTTCAATTTCTGCGTTTAATGTAGCTCTAGGTCGAAAGCGTCTAATTCCATGATTTGTTTCCTTCAAATCTTTATCTATCTTTTCCTTCAGCATTTCAACATCTCCTTGGGCCGAGCTCAAGCCCTGCTTGATTTCTTTCATCTCATGCTCAATTTTTTCAACGTCCGATTTAAATTCATACCTGAGTCTATCGATATCAGAACGTAGACCTGCGAAGCCCGCCTCCATAGCTTTCCTTGAGGCATCGATAGCGTCCTTGACTTGGTAGGTCTTGCTGCCATCAGCCTACATATCCTCGCTATTAACAGACGAACCCGAACCTCTTTTGGAGCGTTTCCTGCCCATTTAAAAAAGAAAAGACCTAAGCTTAGGCGTAGACCATTTTTAAATACATCGAAAAAGAGAAAACCCGTCAAGATAAAGAATGGTTCAAAACTTGGCAAAAGAACCCATTTTGCAGAGCGTCAGAAACCGCTTCCGACGCCGCCGGCTAGACCCAGTCTCTCTATATGTTGTTAGCGTAGCTTATGCAGGCTCATGTAGGTTAGTGAATGTAGTAGTATGTAGTTGTATGTAAAAAAAAAAAAAAAATTACCGTGTTATGGCTGACGCGCAAGCTGCAGT
>JALIRR010008561.1:0-2500 GCA_023091755.1 Montipora sp. Colony 1 RG-2022
GAATCCACGACAGTCAGAAAATGGGGAAGAATTTTCAATGATTAATAATATGCAATGTTTTTTAAACCAACTGACGGTTACCCAAGGAAGAAAATCACCTCATCCATCTTTCGTCACGTTGAAATCTGTGATATACACCCGAGCACGTACTAAGTACATTTTTTTCTTTATCATCTCACGGTCTAGCCGAGATATCAACAGTATTTCAGACAAGCTTACATTTTCTTTATTAACTGATCTGAATACCGAAGTAATTTTTTTGTCTCGGTTCAATGGTAAACTTGTCTGCATTTTTGAAAACGTTTTTGAAAGTAAATCGTCCGGTTTTTTTAAATTTGCCTTCAAAAGATAAAGTGTGAGTTAACTCGACGTTTGAAAAACTGTGCGATTAATTTTCGTTTTGGCCAATCCAGTCGCATAGAGGCTGCAGTATCGAGCAAAGGAAAAGGCATTTACTAGTATCTAAGGCAAACTCGTCTAAACGTAATGGACATTACATAATTCATGTAAACCGTGGCCTTAGTTATTAAATTTAACTTTAAATGAGCTTATGCTTTTAGGCATGTACAAACGTCGAACCGGGTCCGATCGCTCATCTCGGATCGACGTTAAAAAAATGATAAGGCGTCGAGAAATCTCCCTAGCCCTAATCTTTAAGCTAACCTTGGTTAAATCGGCGCAAAGGTCGAATAGTTTTGGCATACAAAACCGTTTTTCGCTCGATCCGAGGTGAGCGAGTCCGGTCCGACTTTTGTACCCTTGAAACCTTCCTCATGCTTTTGGTTTGGATATTCAGTTTTCCGCAAGACGCTGAGTGGAACGGAAACGTCACTAAAACGGAAAACCGAAGGCTGCTGTTTGTCTTGAAAGCATGAAAATTGACTTGAATGTTCTCACTTCATAGTCTCCTTATTTTAAGAAGCTGCTCAATGTCTGTAGCTAAAATGCAACTGAGAAACCAAACAAGCTTTTTTGATTTTTGGCAAGCTGCAATTTTCAGCCCGCTGGCGTTTGCCGTTTTCCGAGAACGCGTTGCCAAATCTGTCTGGCCTTGATTGTTCAGTCGAAAGGGCGATAACGCTATCTACCGGATAAATCACTACCCAGCGGATAAACACTTGCAAAACCAATTGAGTTATCCAGTGGATAGCGCTATCCACCCCCGAACAACTTTGGCCCGATGATTATTCGTGTAACTGTCAAAAGTTCACTATCTCATATTCTAACAACATCGATATAGTTTACCGACTATTAAATTGAAAGAAAACAGCATTTATAAAAACGGTAGGTGGCGTTAGTGTTTGTTTCCTTTGTAGATTTGAAGATTTGTTTTTTAATGTTCTTGGTAATGAAATGTTTCTTCCAATTTTACAACTAACACTAAGACAAACTTCCAGACAAAAAAATTGATTTGCATCTATATTAAATAAAGGAAACTCTAGACAACCAATATAATGATTTTGTAACTGTTAAGTTAAAGAAAATGGGTACGTGTGCGATGTTTTGGCCTTTCTCGTCAAAAAAGATCTATCCCTCTTGGGTACTTTTTGCCTAAATTCAAAGAGCAATCGTTCATTAGAGCGATATATAATTTGAGCCATTTTAAAAGTCAAATTCGAAGACTTACCATTTTCATCCCCATGTGTTTCGTCAAGATTTGTGTTCTCTCAGTAGCGTCTTATACTTTACAGAACTTTTTCCTCGTGCGAATTGAGTTGATCAGTTCGCTTCCATTGTCTTATATAGTCCTCCATTGCTTTGTTAGGGTGTAACCTAGCTTTTAGAATTTTCCTGTTGAAAATAAAGGAAAATATTTGAGATATCCTAACGCTCTCAATGCTATTATTTGCGTGTCTTTTAAGACTTCCACCGTGGGAAGAGGTCTTACATCAGCATCCCGTTTTTTTACGTCTATAAAGAACACTTAAAAATTCTTTGCTGTGCCGCAAAGTGAGAATTGCATTGTTGTTTAGCTGTGTCTGCAGAATAAAGCAATGTTTGTTCTAACACCCATGCACCTATGCATTATGCGGTCGGCAAAATTGGTTAACTTAACAGTTTATAAATGCTCATCGAAGCCAAAACGTTGTCAACAGACTAGAAAAAGCAATCGCATCGAAGATAAATAGTTTAAGTCAATATTTCAAGTTGTTTTGCTCAACAAAGGAAAACAATTAGTATTGTTAATTGATTATGAACATTTAGCAACCCTATTAGCATTTAAGTGACAAGTTTATACTGACTCGTCAATTTCCTTTAGGGACATCTTTTTTTTTTTTTTTGCGTTACCAACCTCGAGGTCTTTCTTCCGACCATTTAACTGACGTGGACGCTCGGTTTTGTCGAATCCGATCGCATAAGACTTTAGCTGATCAGAGCATTCCTCTATATTTGGTGCGAATAGATCGGTTGTAAGCAGCAGTCTTTTACTCGTAGGTGAAAAGGTGCTTCGTCTGTTCGCCAAATGCCTAAGACAGGTCGAAGCTGTGTAAAGTGGGAA
>JALIRR010008561.1:7500-18146 GCA_023091755.1 Montipora sp. Colony 1 RG-2022
TACGGTCCACTCGTCGAGGATAAAGTGTTCAAACTAAAAAAATTAAAAGTTATCAATACAAGCTGTTTTCAAGAACCAATTAATATATTAATCGCCTAATAGTTTTCTAGTTACAATGAGGCGCCTAATGCACCATACCAAAAAGTTTAAAATCTCATTTCACATCACAATTGTTTGAAATCACAACTTCCTCAATAACGTGGACGAAGTCTATTTTAAAACGAATCGGACTAGAAACCGAGTGGCCTATAGTGATGATCTTCTTTAATGTGGAAAGGATTTAGTAAGGCCTTTTTACCTTAACATTTTATTGAAAACTTTCAGTTGCTTTCCAAAAAGTTTTCAAGCCTCTTTAAACAGTCAGTTGTTAAAACACTTAGCAGTCCATTTCTTTGGATTGCTGTCCTTCGAGGCAATTTTTTGCTGAAAGGAAGAGGTGATAGGTTACACATATTTCTTTCCGAAACGTGATGTGGTCGGTGCCATTCATGGGCAGGGATCCCAAGAATAGAGAGACAAAATAAAGCGTACACTTTACCTCTCACGTTTGACTGATCTCCTCCTTTTGTAAGACGTATGAATTAAGGTGATCCTCTATGGAAAATATTTAAACATATATTGATCTCTCGCGCCTAAATTTTCATCGCACAAGTGTTCGCTGAACAGAACGAGTTACATGAAACACTGTGAAAAGTGCATTCAAGATTGTAAACTTATTTTTAAATAGCGGAAAAGGTAAACATGCCAGCCATATGTTAATCGTCAATCAAGATCTCCATTACTTTCAGAGTGACGAGAGATTTATAAGATGCGTATCACCGAATTTTTGTGCGCAATTTACCCGTCACTGCTCATCAAGGCCTGAGATAGCGGAAGGATTTGAATTTCGGTAATTCCGGTGTTTGGGAGAACATGCACTCTTTTTATAAGGACGTCTAATTTAGGGTTGAGGCTGGGATTTCTTATTTGTTTTTTAACGATTTGAGCCTGAACACGTTCTTAACATATTCTTAAAGTTGTGCGGTGTGCTAAGGACGCTTCCATTTGACAAACCTGACCGTACAGACCAGGCATTTGGAAGGACAAACTCTTAGAGAGCTTGCTCGCAGGCTAGCTTGAAATGTTGACCTATGAAGGGTTCTTATGTGAAGAGAATCTTAATGAAAAACCTTAGCCTAATAGCTTTTACTCTCCTCTGCGAACGGCAACCGAAGAAGTAGGTCTAAGGCTCACGCACTTTCCGGCCTTTTCCATTCGTATTATATGATATGCAAAAAAACATTTCACATAAACGAGGTCCTGTTTTATTTTGCTAGTACAGTGGAACCCCCACCATTCGACCACCCCGTTATTACGACCACTTTTTTGCGGACCGAACAAAAGCCCACTCATTTTCGTATCTGAAAATCCGACCAGCCCTTTATTACGACCAACGACCACTTTTTGGAGTCCTCAGTCGTTATTTTCTTTATAACATTACTCAGTTAATACGACCGGTCAAAATGCTTGGTGGGGCTGCTGAACGAAAACAGACACAATCTGACAAACAATAACGGATTAATATTTCATTTAATGTTTTTTAGCCAAAGGTGTTAGTGGTTAGCATGACATCCGGTAAATTGCAGTGTTCAGTACCCAGTGAAAGATGCATTTTTTTTAATACAGCACTACAAAAGATCTGGTAGACTTAACTTTCCAGCATTTCGAGGCTCACAAAGTTATTTTGCCTTCTTGTTTCTGCTGCCTTCCACTGTGGCTTTTCTTTCCTGTTCTTTTCTCACAGATCGGTTATTTGAAATGTCGAATAATTTGTGATGCATATCAACGTTTCTTGGCTGTCCAGTAAACTTCTAAACGCATGGGATTTCCATCCCGTATCCTCCCCCACGATTAACGGCTTTCCCAACAACTTAAACTTGTGCTTTTGCTTCCATTACTCGGTTTCGTTTACTGTTACATTGTTCAGTTGCATTGAATTGCCGTTGTAAGGTTGTTAATTAATTAACTGCAAAAAGGTTGATTTTTAGCGGATTAAAGGTATACATGTACTGTAGTAGAATGTAGTTGAAAAGCATTTTGCATCATAATTTGACCCTACCCCGTTAATACGACCAAATTTCCATGGCCCGAAGGTGGCCGTATTATCGGGGTTCCATGTGCATGTATGTCTGCAGGACAAGAACTAACGAGCGAGGACAGATGGCGAATTTCAACTGGACAGACATTCATAAGTCCACGTGACCAGCACCCACCCTATTCTCTTCTACATGGCGGTCATCATGTGAAAATGACACCATGATATTTACCAATCGCTCTTTAAGCCTCAGAAGGAATAACACACAAGAAGTGTTGACAATCATGAGATACAAACACATCATTTAAAATGACATTTTACTTAACATTTCGTATGCTTCAACACTGATACAGACAGTTAACCGTAAAGTTAAGGTGATTCCCTGGTTTTGCATTGCGCAACCCTACTGGGCATAATTTCTTGCGTCATTGACCGAATGCATAAATGGCGGCCAAAAATGTATTCCATGCAAACGAGGCTAGCGAGGCTAATTAGCACATAAACAAAAGAATATTTTTTTGGCCGCCATTTATGCATTCGGTCTATTGGCGCGTGCATCAGCTCGCGCACATTGATAAAATGGCGGATTTTCATTGATAGTGTAATTTTAATTGATAGCGTATCAAATAAACGTTGATGGAAATTGAAAATAAATGTTGTTTGTTGTTGCCCATCCTTTCTTTGCATCTCAGTCAGGGGCACCCAACGAGAATATAGTTCAAAACCACTAAACATAGCATTGTTAAACGTATTTTAGTATTTAAACGGTAGATATAGGCATATTTTTATCCCCTAAAAAATTTTCATCTGTTCGGATTTCCTAACTGAAAGTCTAGTGACCCGAAATTATAGGGATCAAAACTTGCCTTTTAAAAAATTGCAGCCAGATAAAAGGCTCTAGGTTAGCTTTTTAGGGTACAAACCCATTAAAAATGGGCAATTATACAATTTTTTATATGTTCGAAAATCCTAGGACAGGCAGGCAGGCAAGAAATTTTACAACAAATGTTTCGAAAATTCTAGATCTCAAATCGTCTTCCGAACAGATATTTTCCGAAAATTGACGTTGGTTACCGAATTTCATGTAGCATAATATGAAGAAATCACAATGTGCAGCACATATTAGGGACCTTAAGATTCTAAGACGAGAACGAGTACGAGTTTTGACTGCCCTTTTTAGCGAAAGTGCTTAGAAAATTTATAACCCCTACGATTAATCTGACTCTTCATTACCAGTATAGGTTGCTCAGTTATTCTTCTTGCTGGTAACTGAGCCTTTTTGCTGATCAAAAAATGCCAGAACTGCTACCGTGTTGTTGACTTGTTTTAACACGACGACATTCTTGCAAAACCTCGTACTAAAATGATGACGATATCACGTTTTTTGCGCCAAAATGACGCTGCTTTGCGCACGCTCACTGTTGTTCTATGAGAAAATCTCGTATTCGTAGTCGTTCTCGTCCTAGAATCTAAAGCTCTCTAATAATTGGAAAACGCTTCAACTGCCATCCATCATTCTCTTAGGCGGGGGCAGGTGTACTGAAAACTATTACTAGTTTATTTCATATTTTTGCTGAGAACTATGTCTTCCGCATGGAGTAGTAAAAAAATAAGCAAAAATCTGTCGCCAGGTTTTTTTTAGCAATTTCATAAAATTGTACGGAAGGAGCCATTACGAATCGAACAGCTTACATTCAAGTTATATCTATTTTGAATTTTCAAGTACTTACAAAGGCATTAAAATAGATTTTTCAGGTACGTGTGTGAATTCACCAGGTTCTGTGTTATGTCATGGATTATATTGATAAAATCGAGCCAAATTTGTTCAACATTAGGGATGCACGGCAATTGTAAACTGGCTTTAACAGCCGTGTTCGTCAGCGTCGTACCATGGAAGCAAGAAGCAAACACGGTGCCCCTCCCCCCCCCCCCCCCCCTTTTTTTGTTATATTTTTATCATCTCCTTGACATGTTACAACAGTGTGCGAAGTTTGATCGGAAATCTTTGACAAGTCATACGTGCATGCGTCCTGAGCGCAAATGACGATCGCGCACCTCGTGATTGTCTCTCGGACAATTTCAGTATTTATAAACTTAGTATTTTGTGACGTCATCATCTCTTTATGCTAACCTTTATATTTTTAGCCACATGGTACAAGTCTCGCATATTAATACTTTCGATTGGCATTGTTTACATAAATGCATCGTCTTCTATGGCATCTCAGCTCGTCTAGTGATTCCAACCTCCAAAGTTCTCCCAACGAACTCACTTCACAATCAACGATTACCCCCAGTGTATAAGAACCTTAAGTATGTTGGCTCGTGACCCGTGGATTACATTTCATTTCCTGGTCGCGTTCTTTTCGCTTCCTTTTTAAAAACTATCGGCTTCTCGTATGTGATAACAACAGATTAAAAAAATACTTGACCGCAGATTAGTAAAACTATACTCAGTGGAATGCCTGCCTTATGCGCCGATCAACTCGAAACTTCAAACTTCAAATTCCCGCCCCCCGGGCAAAATGGTGTTCAAATGCCCTACGCTATCGTCGGATTTGTCTGTCATACCCTACCAAAGAACAAGATCGGCTCCTGTCGTCCTAATAAAGCTTGTGTATAAACATGCTAACACATGTTTCGTGACCCTTTGCATGATGATGCCGTTTTTACCAGACTTGAGTTACTACAAAAACAGAACTTTAATATTGAACCTATTAAAAGTAACTTGAAAATTGAATTAATTAGTCGGACAATGTCAATAAGCAAGTATAAGCTCCGAAACACGGCAAAGGTTGTTTAACGAGGGAACTGTATACTTATCAACAACAGAGCCTAAAGCGCTTACGACTGCATGTATTTTAATTTTTTTAGTGTCGGTTGATTACCTCTAACAGTAACGTACAGTTGTTCGAAAGCTGATTAAGTTAATCCAGGATTAGCGTAAAAATTCGTTTCATGTTTTCAACTTTTTGGTGAAAGTTTCTTTTGCTTGTTTTTGTTTTTTAAGATGAACTTCTTCTACTACAAAGTTTTCTCGAATATCAGTGTTGAACAACATTTGGAAGTCGAGAAGTATACTCCTTGGTTAATTTTTAATCTCGGATTAGTGTTAATCGGCTTTTGAACAACCGGGCCCAGAGCTTTACTAATGAACTGGTGGGACATGACATGACAAAGAGGAATTACGCAACCAAAACTCATTTGAAGACGCCTTTTGAAGATCTTTTTTGTAAGCCAATCGCTAACAAATGCTATATCTCTTCCTTCAAACTCTTCCATCTCGTCCAAACACGTATTTTATAGCTGTTAGCGACTTCGGCGCCCAAAAAAACAAAATCCTGACACTTTCGGTTCAATTTTCCCCACACCACGCAGGCAAAGGTCAAATTCCCCTCTACCCGGGCACAGAAGATGGTTAAATGCCCGGGCTTTTCCCGGATTAGGTGGGAAAAGGAAGTTGAAGTTTCGATTTGATCGGCGCATAAGTCTTATCAACAGAATGTATTACTAATTCATGAGGTTTTGGACAACAGCGCCGAGAAATGCAGTATTTATATTTCCTTTTCGGAAAGAGAACGAAACAGTGTATCTGCTATCATAAAACCGTCGTAATATTGAACTGACTGAATCTGTAAATACGCGGTTTCTTGAAATAGCCAGGGAAGAATTGATTACCTTTTTGTAATGAATTTTTAATTTGTCCGTGTCGATTCTTTGGCCCTTCAGAAGTTAGAAAAAGCGAAAAGCTTTGGGGCCCAATTTTCTGAATGTCCGTGTGGTCGGATATCGAGACAAGAAAACCCAGTAAACCATTGCTTACGGCAGTTACTGCAAGTAGACATCCAGTTGGCTAATTACGGAAGCATAAAGGGAGTTGAATTCGATCACCGCCGACAAAGCTATTTGGTGGTCAGAACGAGCGAGTTTCGAACTCGGAACATCCGCATAGAAAGTACAGCGCCCTGATCGCTGGGCAAGTTGCTTTAATTTGAAGGATGATGGCAGAGACTCTTTAAGGCAAAGATAATAGCGGCTGAGTTATCTGTGTTTTATAAATTGTATAAATGTCTGGCATTTTGTGTAACTGATCCTTCGCGCTTCCTCTCAACGTGTGAAGAAGTCTATGAACTGTTTCCCAGTTAACGCCTACCATGAAATGCATTTCTCGCCGGCTTTGCGGAAGAGTTTTCATATAGCAGACCTTATTCGCTTAGAACGGATTTTATGGTATACATGAATTCGTGGTTTCGCTCTCGCCTAAATTTAGTTGAATAATTGCCAATTGTAAAAAAAAAAGTATTACACAACCTGAGCACATTTAACCTCATATCGAGATCGTTCTTGAAATGCATGCAAATTTTGCTTAGTTGCACGTAGTCTGTTGAACATGCTGCAAATTTTACACAGCCAACTGCATCGAACAATGCGCCATCTCGCATTCTCCACAGTCCAATGGCCCCTTTATCGATATGTAGCTGAAGGAAATATTCTGTTCTTATTAACGATACGTAAATGTTATCGTAAAATACACTGCACTGGATGAACGGAGAGCTCCTCAGTGTTCGTGGGACAGTTGTTTATCCGTCAATGAGCTTTTGTTTAATCACTTAGCCGCGATGTAACAGTCCACGCACATCAATCCTTTTAAACTCCAGAGAATGTACTTCACGAAAACTCAAGACAATTAAAAAGTATTCTTCGCAACTAACCTGATATGCTGGCATGCCTTCCCAGGAATCGCTCCGCCGCACAAGTTGTTCTACAGTGCACAATTTAAGAAGGAAATTTGGAGAAACTAAATCAGGCTGCACAAGGAGACTTCAACTGTCAAGTGCATAAAAAATGACCTTAATTCTTAGCGGTTGTCCCCTTTCGGGGCTGAAGTGTTGAAAATGTGCGGATCGTGTGGTACAAGTAATGAGTCATTTGGAGCTGCCGTTGGTTTGTCTGAGAAAATGAGTTTGCGACACGTCGACTTTAATTTGCTAATTCGCTGGCCTTAGGAAACAGATTTTCGAGTTGGAACATTTTGATGAGGCATCCTTGATGACTAGATCACTTGCGGAACAAGTTCATAAAACGCAGCTGGATATGTCAGGAACCTGCTGTTGTTGGGGATCTCCTCTCACATGAGCTTACAAAGCCATTGTTAAGGGCTTCAGTCTTTCCAGCAGGGATTTAATTTTCCCAGTCTAGACAGCCGATTTCTAGATTTCTTTCAGAGTCAAAATATTCTGTTCGCTAGGTAGGCGATGCATTCCAGCTTACTAGATCGTATCCGACTAAACGGCAGTTTGCTTTCTCAGTCTATATGGAAATGTTGCACTTCGGACGAATTAACATACATGGCACACGAGTAAGAACCAGAGAGCCACTTGAAATTTCCATGGCCTCGTTGAAACCTTTAAATCCGTTTGTGGGTAAGGAATTTAAGGACCTATGGGCAGACAGACTTGGTGCTGCCCCGGTAAAGTTTCGAAGACTTTGTCCATATAAATGGTAATGGAAATGAATTTACATAGCGCATTTTCTATTAACATATTCAAATGCGCTTTACAAGCAAGGGATCTATGGGTGAGATTGGACATCAGCATATACAGGCGCCGCTGGCAGCCGCTATCAGTCCATTAGCGATCTCACCCAGCACATGAATGAATGAAATGAGGCCTGACCATTTGTGTCGATTTTCATCAATTTCCACGAGTTAAGTAATTCGGCCTGGGCTTCTCTGCTAATTAAATTAACTTCAAGTTATGTCGCTCGCGACACAAACAAGTTTAAAGTTATCACGTGGAAGTTTTCTCAGCGTTGCAGCGAAACTTTGAAAATTCGAGCAGTTTGATTTTTGAGAGGGGTACGTAAATTGTTGTGGACTTTCAAGAATCTTGGTTTGATTTAAAGGTCCACAATCACTTTGTTTAAGTTTCAATATTTGTAGCCAGATCTTACCCTAGGAATTCACTCACAACTTAGGGTGACTGCAAAACAAATGATTGTAAATCTAATCAAAGGTTGTTTTTTTTTTTTTTTTTTTTTTTTTGGAAAAGAGAAAATCGGATTATCGGGGGAAAACCTCGCAAAATGAGTAGACAACCAACTGACTCACTCCACATACACCAATCGTGAATCAATGCCAGGACACATAGATGGAATGATGAAGACGAGCACTTTCAGCAACGCTCCAATCCTGATCACCCCTTGTGATACCTCTCATCCATACACCACTTTCAGAAATGGCGATCACCTTTACATTCGTTTGTATTTATGTTAATTAGACCTGCAGTCCTCATTTTGAAACAAAAATTCTTTTGAAATTTGCCTGTCGTAGCGAGGCTAGAAATAGCACGGGTGTAGCCAGGGGAGGGTTCCAGGGGTTCCGGAACCCCCCTCTCCTAATTTTAACAGTGATTTTATCCCAGCAAGAGTGCAATGGATTCTCGATTCCTGAAATTCTTCGTTTTGTTCTGTGCTTACAATAAGTACAGTGAACGTCATTGTGGTATCTATTCGCGTTTCACTTGCATATTCGGAGACATGAGACAGAAATCCTGACATTGAAGCAGCGCTGGAGTTTTATGAGAACGACCTTCCTTCTCCTCATGTGGTTGAGCTCCTGCGATGGAAGAGAAAGTGGCGCAGCACTGAGGATGCCGACCTTCCCACCAGTGCAGTTCAGACACTCGCAGCATGCGATCGAGAGTTCTTTCCTAATATCCACAATACCTGAGGTCGACCATGTCAAGCGAGCGAGAGTCTGGGCCGGCGTTGATGAACATCAATTACCACCGAGACATAAATACCGAGGAAGTGATAAACACGTTCGCTCAACGGCAACCAAGGCGTCTTCTGTTTACGTAGCGTAAACGCCAGAGTCTTTTATGTTCGTAATGTAAGGATTTTAGACCAACTGTTTTCGCTGGAACCAATTTGGAACCCCCACCTCCTAGAAATCCTGGCTACGCCCCTGAATAGGCTTATTAGCTTTTTTGATCATGATGAAAGAGGTCCAAGTATTGAACGGAGAAGACATTTGTTGAACTATGAAGGCTTGATTTATGGTCGCAAAGATAACTATCCTTGATTTTCTCATTTATTATCGTTTGCAACTGAAGCGTTTATTTTATTTGTACCTGATGACAATATCCTTTAGTATTTACCATGCTGTGTCGCCATTTGGTGATCCCAGAAGGTTCAAACAGGGTTTTCAACTGATTTGGTGTCGTGATATAAATCAATATGTCTTTTTCATCATTTGAAATGATTGGCAAACATGCCATCTTTTTCCAACAGTACTTGTACCTTAATCCAGTTCATCATTGGTCGATGAATTTATAAAAGAGCCCATTTTTTGACTTTAGTTGACTCGTAATCTATGTTGTCATTTTGTTACAGAGAATGTTTTGCATACTTAAAATGGCATTGAGGTGCGAAGCTTGTTTTCAAGCCGACACTAAGTTTTATGTGAATTGAATCAATTCACTCTTCTGCGAGTTAGTAACGGCACGAGTTCGAACGTTTTCTAATAGTTCCATGTTTATGCACATTTAAAGCAGTATGAAGCGTTTTGCACTGTTTTACTGCCAGCTTGACGGCGTATATTTTTAGTAGCAGCGGTGAAATTTCACCTTGTAACATGACAAGAGGTCGTTCTTTTCGAAGAGGAATGGGTCACCCATGTTACGTTACCAATACACATCAATTGGTTACATTTGCAAACACATAGCTTTTATTAACCACGACAAGATTTAGGAGGAGACGATCAGTTACGTGAACTTCGTTTTGGTTATTTTTAAAGAAACAGAAGTGCCGGTCCTGAGGCGTCTGAGGCGTGGAAAATAAGGCCCCGATACTCGCCATTGCGCTTCCGTCATAAAAATGCGGACGCTCAAGGAAACCGACTTCCGTCGTAAACTTTGTAAAACTATCAATTGTTCCGGTGGGCATGTGGGTATTTCTTTGTTCCTAGGGCTCAATTTTTCAGGCTTCTTAAAAATGAACTGTTAAATTGACAGTGAAAAAGTTTCATCTATTATTCGCCCTACCTTTGCCTTTCATTTCATTTCAAATGTTACAATATCGGCTTTTTCCACACTCGAATTAATATTTTAAAAAGATTTAACAAATAGCCTGGTTTAACAACTCGGTTGTTACATGACTAATAAGTGTGGGCGAAAAGTAAACAATATGTAACTCTCTATCGACCCACATTAGCTGCTGGCTGCTAGAATTGTGTTGTTGTTAGCTTTACTTACCACCTTGTCCCGTCCCTGTGCTGGCGTTCTGCTGTGTGATATGGCAAAGACTCCACTAAATCTGAATTTATCCAACGAAATTTCTTCCTTCGATGTATAATTTGCGTCCACCACCTTCGAAGGCTCAGAGATCAAACTGTTTTCCTCAGAGAAAGTTAAAATCTCTGGCTTCGGTTTCTTGCACTTTCTGACTCGAGTCTCCTTGCCTGCGAAACATGGACTAAAAACTCGGCAAATGATAAACACATTTTGTTTGGCATGGCGACTAGTGAAGCGAACTATGACCGTCACCAGGTCGGCGAAGTGATCTTTTTAGGGGG
>JALIRR010008562.1:2500-18146 GCA_023091755.1 Montipora sp. Colony 1 RG-2022
CATGTAGGGCCTAGGGGTATAGTATCACACAATCAAAACCATTGCCCTCATTTAGAGAAATTGCCACTAACTGGTTTGGCACCTAAGTTTGCATTTAACAATTCTTTTAGAGAATTGGTATGTACAGTGCGCAATGTACGGAAATAAGAAAATGCAGTTATCCACGCAGAACCATAGTAGCACCCTAGTGTATAATGTTATGTGGTGCTTCTTCATTGTTATTATGTAAATATTTTAAATGATAAATGCATTTTTAACTAATTAGCACAGAATAGCACAGTATTTTTAAACCTAATTGTAGGATGTTTATGTTGTAGTTCAATGTTAACCTCTGGTTTACTTTTTTCAAAGCAGTTTATTTATCAACTGTCTGAAAAGGGCTTTCATATTTTGGGATGTGGTGAAAAATAAGGAGGAAGGTATTTTTTGGGGAGTGAAAAGAATAACAGAGAAATTACAGAAAATTTTCCAACCCAACGTCCCTACTCTCTTTCTCCCCTTCACTGTCCCCCTGATATATCCTCCACCCTCCCCAATCCCCCCTTACTATACCTTCCCCACTACCCCCTATACACACAGATATTTATTTAACTTTTTTTCTTAATCCTTACCGTGAATTGAACCTCTGACCTCTCGCTCTGTAATCCTGCCCTCGATCCACTTGACCATGGAGTATTTGCTTCAAATTTACCCATATTTTGTTGTTATTATAACTTTATTTGGTCCCAGACCCCCAAATGCGTGGCTTATTTTTTATTCAAACATTCACACATGTGCACTTCACACAAAATGGAACTTCACCAGTTCGAAACATGGATGAATGCATTTCGAAAGAATATATATCAGCACTAAAAGAGAAACAAGTACAAAACCACTCGCCTCTAATGCTATACATCGAAGAAGAATTCTTCCACAAATGAAATGAAACCAGTTTAAAAATTTCAAACTGGTTCAAAAAAATTTAAACCAGAGGTTGAAATTAAACCACAACATTTACATTACGTGTACAGCTATGAAGCTCTGTTAACCTGGTGTCCTTGTTTACAGCAGTTGCTACTGCTATTTTAAAATTATATTAATATAAGGCATTTGATAAGAGATCTCAACAATAGACAATTAAATGAAAGTGTTAGTTGAAATAAGCAAGTAAATAGTTCTCTACCTCAGGGGCAGTTGGAAGATGAAGCCGTTGTGCAAGTACATTTCTCTGAAAACTACACATGTCAGTATCAGGATGAGATGCAATCTGCTCACTGGAGCCAAGAACAGGTCACACTGTTCACTGTAGCCATTTGGGCCAAAGATGTAACCAACAACACAACCTGTAACTCTCTTGTCATTCTTGCTGATGACCACAACCACGACAAACAATCAATAGCTGTGGTCATGGAGTACACTATCAATACTTTGCTAAAAGAGATGTATCCACAAGTTGCAGGTGTTGATATCTTCTCAGACAGACCCAGCTCCCAATTAAAAAATAGATACATGGCAAACTTTTCTCATACACTACAACAAAAAGGGCTCAAGATTAAATGACATTTTTCGGCCTTGTCATATGGAAAAGGGGTAGTTGATGGATTAGGAGGAACTAATATATAGATTTAGCCGAGCCTAAAAGCGGAGTTCCTGGCTTGTTTATTCTTACTGGCTGTAGGATTAGACGTACTATAGCTCGTGATGTGACAGATCATCTTTGTCGGTTCAAGGTCAAACAAGAAGTACACTGTTTTATTGATGTACTTTATTTATTCCACTTCATCTCTGAAAACGAGACCATTTACATTTTGATGTATTTCATCGAAACACGCCACCTTGGCTTAGAACCAGAATCGGCTAGAAAGGACAAACTTCAAACAAGATCTCCAACAAATTACCTTTACGTGCTCTAAACAAACTTCTGAAAACACAAGCTAGTGATATTTCTCCTTATACGTTTACGAGAACTCATTGCAATTACATGTTTAGAACATAAGTGCAAAATTTTCTTGTCACTGTCGAGGCACATCGAAAAATTCTGTCCAAAAAGAGTATAGATGATTGTTATTTAATTCCAGTTAACAATAAAAATTCGGGTCTCATTCCTGAACAAGGGAAACTATGCATCCACTGAAATAACTCATAAGTAGAAATAACAAACGGTTTAGTGTCCAAGAAAAAAATTTGTGGATTAACTTCTTCCACCATATTTAAGCTATTACTGGTGTACCGTTTTGTCATTGTCGTTCTCTTTCTCTCTTCTTTTGTTTCTGTTCTTCTGTCATAGGCCGTCCAGGCATCTTGCAACCTTATAGATTCAAAATTAAAAATCTTGAGACATACCAAAAACTGCAATTCAGAGCAAAAAGCAGCCCTAAACAAATGAAAAATAAACATTCAGCTTTAAGTTTATATTCCTCCAATGCTTGACTTGAATAACTACGTAGCCACCAGTGTGTCCTAACCACAGCTATATTATGGTAAACCTGGATGGAAACCAGCGAAAAATGCAAGAAAAATACATTTTCCAAACCGTACCAGAACACCAAAAGCACCGACTGTCAAGAGCTTTTGTTGATGTAGCATTGCTGTGTAGCCACGTCGAGCCACAGAAAGAGTGCGAAAAATTAAGCCTCGTTCAGGTGTGAGTGTGAGTGTCTGACCTTGCTTGAGTCTGCGATCCAATCAACAACCAGTCCCTGGTCAGCGGTCAACTTAAACAGCTGACCTCGATAAGGTCTAACTTGAGCCCGAGATGTGGTAACGTGATACTGGTCAGTGGATACCTTGTTTTGAGAGGTGTCAATTGACCATAACATTGATGTCCAATATCAAAGATGTATGCTGTAAACGCTACAGTGTCAACTGGAGAATTGCCTCCTTGATGAGCTCTAAACTTGAGCCTGTGATATGGTTACGTGACACTGGTCACATTGGAATACATGAAGGGGCGGACGGACAAACGTACATACGAGCGCTCATGACATCATGGCTATAAAACCAAGTTTTCTCACATCGATGGGTTACCATATTTTCTTCACAATGGTGCTGTGGCGCACGGAGCACCAGTGATTAATGCAGAGGAATTTGCCAAAGTTGCTACTGAGAGTAAATATAGCGATGGAAGTGTGGTGGATGATGACAATGATGACAGCAGCAAGGATATTGACAGTGATGATGATTCCACTGATGGTAGCGATGATGATACTCATTATCAATATTCTTCAGTAGTTTGAGATCCCTATACCAAAGAAAATGTAAAAATACTGGAAATGGTACAGAGATGTGCAGCTCGGTGTGTTTTAAACTGGTACAATTACGTATCAAGTGTTAAAATAATTTCAAAATGGATAAATCTGTTGGCTAAAGGTTCTAAAACCCTACATCTGCCCCTGCTTTTCTGAAATCTTTTACTGAGGATTACTCTTGAAATTACTAAATCACGAATCATATACAAGAAACCTAGTTTAGTCTGCTCCATAAAATAAGTGCTTTCACATAATTCATTATGGATTTGCTTAAATTTTGTAGTTCATAAATGTTAACACATCTTGTAACAACAGAAAACTGCAGTAGTATAGAAAACCAATTTCCTTTACACCATGTAGGGCCTAGGGGTATAGTATCACACAATCAAAACCATTGCCCTCATTTAGAGAAATTGCCACTAACTGGTTTGGCACCTAAGTTTGCATTTAACAATTCTTTTAGAGAATTGGTATGTACAGTGCGCAATGTACGGAAATAAGAAAATGCAGTTATCCACGCAGAACCATAGTAGCACCCTAGTGTATAATGTTATGTGGTGCTTCTTCATTGTTATTATGTAAATATTTTAAATGATAAATGCATTTTTAACTAATTAGCACAGAATAGCACAGTATTTTTAAACCTAATTGTAGGATGTTTATGTTGTAGTTCAATGTTAACCTCTGGTTTACTTTTTTCAAAGCAGTTTATTTATCAACTGTCTGAAAAGGGCTTTCATATTTTGGGATGTGGTGAAAAATAAGGAGGAAGGTATTTTTTGGGGAGTGAAAAGAATAACAGAGAAATTACAGAAAATTTTCCAACCCAACGTCCCTACTCTCTTTCTCCCCTTCACTGTCCCCCCTGATATATCCTCCACCCTCCCCAATCCCCCCTTACTATACCTTCCCCACTACCCCCTATACACACAGATATTTATTTAACTTTTTTTCTTAATCCTTACCGTGAATTGAACCTCTGACCTCTCGCTCTGTAATCCTGCCCTCGATCCACTTGACCATGGAGTATTTGCTTCAAATTTACCCATATTTTGTTGTTATTATAACTTTATTTGGTCCCAGACCCCCAAATGCGTGGCTAATTTTGTATTCAAACATTCACACATGTGCACTTAATACAAAATGGAACTTCACCAGTTCGAAACATGGATAAATGCATTTCGAAACAAGTACAAAAACACTCGCCTCTAATGCTATACATCGAAGAATTCTTCCACAAATGAAATGAAACCAGTTTAAAAATTTCAAACTGGTTCAAAAAAATTTAAACCAGAGGTTGAAATTAAACCACAACATTTACATTACGTGTACAGCTATGAAGCTCTGTTAACCTGGTGTCCTTGTTTACAGCAGTTGCTACTGCTATTTTAAAATTATATTAATATAAGGCATTTGATAAGGTAAACCTGGATGGAAACCAGTGAAAAATGCAAGAAAAATACATTTTCCAAACCGTACCAGAACACCAAAAGCACCGACTGTCAAGAGCTTTTGTTGATGTAGCATTGCTGTGTAGCCACGTCGAGCCACAGAAAGAGTGCGAAAAATTAAGCCTCGTTCAGGTGTGAGTGTGAGTGTCTGACCTTGCTTGAGTCTGCGATCCAATCAACAACCAGTCCCTGGTCAGCGGTCAACTTAAAAAAAAAAAAAACAGCTGACCTCAATAAGGTCTAACTTGAGCCCGAGATGTGGTAACGTGATACTGGTCAGTGGATACCTTGTTTTGAGAGGTGTCAATTGACCATAACATTGATGTCCAATATCAAAGATGTATGCTGTAAACGCTACAGTGTCAACTGGAGAATTGCCTCCTTGATGAGCTCTAAACTTGAGCCTGTGATATGGTTACGTGACACTGGTCACATTGGAATACATGAAGGGGCGGATGAACAAACGTACATACGGGCGTTCATGACGTCATGGCTATAAAACCAAGTTTTCTCACATCGATGGGTTACCATATTTTCTTCACAATGGTGCTGTGGCGCACGGAGCACCAGTGATTAATGCAGAGGAATTTGCCAAAGTTGCTACTGAGAGTAAATATAGCGATGGAAGTGTGGTGGATGATGACAATGATGACAGCAGCAAGGATATTGACAGTGATGATGATTCCACTGATGGTAGCGATGATGATACTCATTATCAAGGGAGCGGCAGTGATATCCTGATTCAGCTTGGTTTGCCCGAACAGATTAAAGACATTCTAAAGAAACATTGTGCAAACTTTGAATGTCACCCATGTACTACCTCTCTGGTACAGCTAATGAAATTGAAGTAGTTGACTTTGAGGGTGACCCATGAATCAATATAGGCGACTTAACAGAATTGGAAGGAAATCTGCCTCAAGATAACTTGAAATGCATTTCAAATTTTGTTATTGACTCGTATCTACAGATTGTCAAAAGTGAGAGTACTGGGCACCGATTTATCTAGTAACAAACTTTTTTGCATCGTACCCGAGACATGGTTAAACAGCAGAGTTCCATCCCACCTAGTATGTCCTGATGGCTATACTATTCTTAGAAAAGATCGTGGAAACCAGCGTACTGGTGGAGGAGTTGCTCTTATCTGTGGGAACGATTGGAAGATCAAATGCCTTGAATTTGAGAATGACTTTGAGTGCCTTTGGAGCGACGTGTTCACAACCAATTCTAAGTATTTTATTGCTTCACTTAACCATCCGCCAGACACTCTTTTTGCAGAATCTGACTTATTGGCTCACCTGACAGAGACTTGTGAGCTCATCCTTGCCATTGAACCAAATGCACGCATCATAATTACTGGAAAGATCATATCATCATCATATATCTTTATTTACCCTCGGATTTTTTAGAGTAGCTTGGTGTAGCTAATATCTCCGAGCATTTACCCTCCCAACCATGACACATCACAGAAGACAGACCACAACACCGGGAACTACATGCCCTACAATGCCCTCCACATGCCCTGAGATCAACCATCTCAACATCAGAGATCTAATTTCTCAACATAATTTAAAGCAATTGGTCACTAAATCGACCTGTGGTGACAAAATTTAGACGCATTTCTTACCAAAAGTCCGCACCCATGGAAAACACCAGTAGTGTTTAAAGGTGATGTTACACAAGCCGAATTTTTAACACCGATTTTTAACGCAACATTGTTGCCCTTAAAGTTGCCTAATGTAACAGGGTGCACAGGGCGATTTTTCACGCAACATGTTGCAGGTTTTTGAAAGCGATTCAAACACCTGCAACATCGTTGCCCAAATTTTGTTGGTGTTGGTGCGTGTAACACCCCCGCTGCTGACCTTTAACGCAGCATCGTCCCAGAATGCACCACGGAGAACAAAAAAATAGGTCATGTCGACGTGACTTCAACCTTGATTAGATGATGCTGGAAGGCGAAAACTGACACAGTTCTATGAGAAGAAACCTGTGTTGTGGGTTATGTCCCTAAAGTTACCGAAGAAAGAAACCAAAGACCAAAAACTGGCAGTGATAAAAGATCTCGAGGAGCACTTCGGCTTCAAGTTTTCAGGAAGCGAGCTAGTAGCAGCATGGAAAAGCATTCGAGCCTGCATGCTCAGGGAGGTTAAAAAAATTACCGAAGGACTGAGCAAACCCGCTGGGCAGCAGTACAACTCCCAGTTGAAGTTTTTCACCCAATTGCAATTTCTGAGATCATCCATCGACCGTTCAAAGCCAGATTGGAACGAGGACAAAAAGGGCAGAGTAATCAACTTCTACAACGAAAACCCATGTCTCTGGAACCACCAGCTCAAGGATTAACATGACAAAGGTAGGCGGCAGATACTCCTACAGCACATTGGGGAGCGACTTGATGGAAAGTTTACTGAGAAGGAAATTGTAAACACTTGGGGAAACCTGAAGATGTACTTCGACCGAGAACGTACAAGGGTGGAGGCGAATAAATCGTCTGAAAGCGGCACCTCCAAGGTAAGGCACAATTACGTTTTTCTCGTGCTGGTAAGTTCATGGTTTCATTTTTCGCTCGTGTATGTTTATGACACGTTTAAGCTTACTTGGCCAAACTGAATAGTACTTTTTTTCCCTGATGAGACAGAGTTGTTTTAAATAAGAGACAAACCAGATAAAACAACTAAATGCAAGCCCATCGCCTTGGATTTAAAATTCCCTCTAGCTTGTGCTGAATGTTTGTTTCCGGTGAAAAGTAAAATAAAAACTGGATAAAAAGCGTAATACTATTAAAGAACGACTCCTCGTCTGTTTCCTAAGGCATCCCCACACACTTGCAACCCTGACTATTCTTGTTCTTGGTTCAGTGCATGTCCATGATCTAGTTTTAATTGGATGCAATTTGAAGGTTTATCAGACAACATGGAAGTTTATGACGGACATGTGGTTTGTTGCTGATGCTAATGTTGAGCCTGATAAGCCCAAAAGTACAATTTCACCAGAAAAAAATGCTGCTGAGACTATTGATGAGCAGAGATGGAAACCATCGTGGTCCAAGAAAAGAGGAAGTATGGCTGAAGTGGATATGAATGCTAAACATGCACAAATGTATCAGGCAGCCATTAGTTTTATGCAACAACCTGATCTAGTAGCCGTTGCCAAACCACCACCAACAGACGAAGACATGTTTGGCCAGTATGTTGCCAGTCAACTAAAACTGTTAGATGCCAAAACAGAGCTTCCCATTAAAGTACAGATCAACAATCTGTTTTTCAATGAAGAGAGAAATCAAATTGAAAATGTATCATGACATTATGACTAGGAGATTTCCCGTTTCTACTAAGTCCCTAGCAAGACCCAAAATCAAGCTTATTTCATCAATAGTGAACAAGAAGGTATCATCTGACATAGTGAATATTTCTTCATTGCAAAAGCAAAATATCTGCAAACAGATAAGTACAATACTTTTTTAGGGCAAAACAAAAACACAAAAAAAGTTTTCCGATACTGAAAATGGTGTAAATTCTTAACCATCAATGCATGCTGCCATCCAATGCCAGCGTACTGCACCCTCACGATTGAAGTAGCTGCAAAACTCTTCCCTCACAGCCTTTGCATTGGTGGAGTAGTTTTGACCATGTGCTAAAGCAGTAAGTTCCAACCAGGACACTGTACTAGGTGCTTCTTTTAGCCAACTACCCTTCATTCCTCCTTTCTCATCATCAAAAGCTCCAGCATGTATGTAATGTTTGTCACTGCGCAGATAATTATGAAGTGTCATAGTCGTTAGTATTATGGTGGTTGCTTTTTCTGGTCCAACTAACATCGCACTTCTCGGAACTCGCCATTTTTGTGCCATAATTCCAAGAACATTTTCACTGATCATTCTCATCCTACTTAATCGGTAATTAAAGATTCTCTGCTCAGAGGTTAATGCTGACATAGGAAATGGTTTCAGAAGGTGAGCTGTTAAAGGAAAAGCATCATCTCCAACAGCAACATAGGGAACATTGATGCTTCGACCTGGCAGTGGCCTTGATTGTGGCATATGTGACCGTGCACAGGAAAACATACCTTAACGCTTATCCATTAAATGGGCAAAAGCGGTAAGCATCCGTTAGTCATCTGTTTGAAAATTCTCTTAAAAACGTTAGAGGCGTTGGGTCAACTGTTAGACGTTAGGATCAGGCCTTTAGAAAGGAGAGTGCAACCGTTAGCCGAAGACGTGTATCCGTTAGCGGTTAGCATCAGGTCGTTAGACAGGACAAACATAACCGTTAGCACAGCTAGAGAAGCCATTTGGATCCCTTCGAATACTAGCAACCGTTAAGCAGGTAACGATTCCGTTAGAATGGCACAACACGCATTGAAGTATAATGTGGCTGCCTAACACAGTGTGAAACGAAAGCAGCTCTTGGCTTCCAATATGAGAGATAGCTATCTTTCAACAAGAAGTTTGGTGACTATTATTTTGATGCCCTGATGATTGATAAATACAACTAGAATGAAATTCAATAAAGTATTCATAATATAATGATTACACACGATCCAAACTCAAATATGTTTGCCGTTTTCAAAAAAAGAAACGACGTGTAAAATCATAACAAAGATCAACATTATAAGAACTGTTTTATTACTTCTTCGGCCAAGTTAAGTTGTTACGAGAGCTTGCAATTTGTCATTACAAAAGTCAATATGAAAGTTAAAAATACCTTACAAATGCCATAAACGGACGAAACAAACAAGAAAACTCGACCAAAATGGTCATCCAATAATGCTCTACGAAGTAAGCACTGATCACATGTCAAGGACTTGTGCTCGTGTTGCGTCATGCAACACTGGTCATTGAAATGCTAATTTTCCACAGGTATCTCTCTTGATTGCTATGACGATGGCAAACTGTTGTGATAATGGACATAACTTTGCTTTTCAGTCATTAATAAAACTGTTAAGTCAGCGCTATCGCCGAGACAGATCTAGCTGAAATGGAAAACGAAAAAGCCTTTGAAAAAGTTAAGAAATTTCTGAAGGATGGTTGTGGTTGTGCTCTTGGAGCAAAAGGCGGGCCATGTTCTGGACAGTTTACAGAAACTGTTGTACTTTTCAACCTAAATAATTGCTTGGAACTGTCAAATGACGACCTTGATTTGGTGGTCCTCACAAGCATACAAGCTTTCACTCACCGTGAGTCCACTGGTATCAAAAGAAGCAGGAGTCCTCGATGCACCTTTTATTTTCAGTCTGTGCCTATCTGCAAGAAGATGTTTCTTCACTTATACGGACTGAGTGATTTATGATTTCGACGGCGGAAGGAACACTATCAGACTTATGGTATTTGTCCCAGAACTCACTGCAACAATAAACGATTACCCAAAAACACACTATCTCAGTGTACGGTAGAGGGAGTCCGCACATTCCTGACCAACTACGTTGAGGAAAACACAATCTCCCTAACAGGAAGAATACCCGGCTTCAAAAATGATGACGTCAAAGTCCTGTCATCATCCGAATCAAAGATCGGCACTTGGCGAGTCTACGAAGCGGCGTGCGCAGCTTCGGATGTACGAGCAGTGAGCTACAGGAAATTCTTACAGCTGTGGGACCAGTTTCATCCTAATGTGGTCATTTCAAAACCAGCAACTGATCTCTGCTTTACCTGTCAGCAAAATACAAACAAACTTCAAAGAGCTGCAAACCTCTCCGACAGAGAAAAGTCAGAATTTGTAAAAGCCCATCAGGATCATCTAAACTGTGCACAGTCTGAAAGAGAATACTACAGAAACTCATGTATCAACTCCGAGAATGCTCTTGAGCCGATTGACACTGAAACAGTACTTGACCGTGAAAGCCGCGAAGCCTGCTGTTTAAATTTCACGGTACACTATTCCTTTGATTACGCCCAGCAGGTCCACACCCCCAGCAATCACATGCAATCTGGGCCAATCTACTTCAAAACTCCTCGGAAGTGTCGAATATTTGGAGTTATGTGCGAGGGCCTACCAAGACAAGTCAATTTCCTCATAGATGAGGCCACTACTGCTGGGAAAGGGGCAAACGCAACAATCAGTTATGTCCACTACTATTTTGATCACCATGGATTGGGAGAGACAGACGCACAACTTAATGCTGATAACTGGGCGGGTCAAATTAAAACAAGTACTTTTTATGGTACTTGGCATGGAGAATTCTAAAGAAACTGCATAATTTTATCACATACTCTTTCCTTATTGCTGGTCACACCAAGTTTGCTCCGGACCATTCTTTTGGATTGATAAAGAAGGCCTTCGAAGTTACGTATGTTTTGTCGCTCTATGAATTTGCGAGACTGGTCTTCTACAAAGAATTTGTTTCTAGCCCAGAACAGTCATTTATGTTGTTGAAGGATAACGCTATTCCTCTGCCACCTTCGACACTTCCTGACATAGTCAATCCAGATCCAGATGGCCTGACCGAGGAACGCAGGGACTATCTTTTCTGCGAAATCAGACAGTTTTGTAAACCAGGAACGGAAGATATCGTAGTTCCGGCTCCTTGAAATTAAGTCACAACAGTTCATGCAGGAAAGCAATGGACCAGTTATCATGTTTATTGACTAACAGAACACAGCACATACAAATATGGCTGCCCCCAACTACAACGATCCGCTTCCCATTGACATTATTCACATGCATGTCTCGCAGTAGAATAGGTTTAAGTTAGGAAATGTATTATTCAACGTAATGGCCTAACTGTTTTGGTTTTGTGGATGGCACTGTTAGAGGTATTGCTCGTCCAAAGTATAATCAACGTGTCATGTATAATGGATACAAGCGTGTTCACAGTATAAAATTCCAAAGTGTGGTTACACCAAATGGCCTTATTGCAAATCTCGCTGGTCCGTTTGAGGGCAAAAGACATGACAGCACAATGCTGCATGAGTCCGGTTTGTTGACTGACTTGAGACGTGTAGCTTTCTACAATGGGGATCCTCTTACCCTGCTTATCCCTTGGGGGTACATCTTCAGGCACCATTTTAAGGGAACAACATCACACCACAAATGGCTCTTTATAACAAAGCAATGAGTGAGGTCAGAATAGCAGTCAAAATGTTGTTTGGAAACATTTCAAATTATTTTAAATTTATTGATTTTAAAAGGCAAATGAAAGTTAATTTAAGTCGAGTGGGAAAGATGTATGTTGTATGTGCCTTGTTGGAAAATGCCCAAACCTGTCTCTATGGTAATCAGGTATCTCAGATGTTTGGAATTGATCCTCCACTTTTAAATGACTATTTTGCTTGGTAGTTTGTCATATCAGAAAGGTTGACAAACCCATGGCCCCGTTTTTTAAAATCCTTGTAATTACGAGCCCCAGAATACTATTTTATGCATTGCTGTGTTTACATCTAAAGTAAGTTCAATAGGTGCCATTACACACACCATGGTAAAAGGTCTTTCCAGAGGTAAATTTGCCGTGGTTAATTTCTATTGTAAACTCTACAAGGATGACTTACAGTTAATGTAAATAATCTTTATTGACTACGGTTGATTTCCGGGAAACACTTGAAGGATCTTCAGAGTGAGCGGGATTTTCGGTTTTAAAAACTGTTGATGTCCAGGGTTAAAAAGAGCAAAACCCAGATGGTCCAAGTTGACTTTTTACAAATTTTTGGAGTCGAGTGAACAAGCGAGTGAATCCGAATTCAAATTTGCCCTGCCATAAAATAGATACAAACGTTTGCTTAGATTATCTCGTGTGAGTAAGCAAACAATTTCAAATGTTTCTCTGGAGCTTGGTGATTGGCTGTCTTACTGTGGGCAGCAAAGCACCGTTGCTAATTACCACATTAAATGACATGGGCGCTTTCTTTGTTCTTTTTTACTTATCCATAGATATTGAACACTGGAAATTTACCTCGGGAAACTTAGGTCACACACTATCACAATTTCCTGTCCAGTGTAACTGCACCTAATGTTGACAGTTTTGTCTTTACACGTATTGGAATGTTTATATTTATTCAATGAAATATTTGTCTACTTTCTACTTTATTAAAACCCTACAAATCTATCCTGAAATTTAATTATTCACTCACTGTGGATTGTAGATCTAGCACATTGATTTCACAAGGTAAAGTTTTGTTTGTCGGCTCTCACAAGAATTACTTTAATTTGTTATTCATTGTGATATGTGTTGTCTTATTCTTTTTGGTGTTTTTTTTTCTTTGTACAGGCATCCTCTGACACCAATTTTGTTAAACCTAAATCAGATGAAGGCTACTAAAAAAGTGATTTTTGGTGGGTGCAAGGAGTATGTTGGAGTGAGAAAGGTGGCACCTCCATTGCAAGGCTACCAAGTGGAATTGTATCCTGTATGTGAGATGATTGTGCGTGAACAGAGTCAATATCAAATTTACTTGCCAACTCTTGATCTTACGATCAAGCTTGATGGAAGACCTTTTTGTGGTAATGTAATCTGGCAACTTTTACATATATATATATATTTTTTTTTTTTTTTTACAGCAATTCTTATTATGGGGAAATGAAGTGGTTATAAATAGATGTAATTTGGGTGCCTTGTTTCTGGAAATGTTTCATGTGTGGTTAAGGGAAACAATGCTATCATTGCAGGGCTGTGCCCTGAGAAAAACTGTGCCCTTTGAAGTAAACAGTGAATTTCCCTTCCCCACTGCTCTCATTGTTTCCTGAAGAAACAGTGCAGGTCCTTATCTTCCGCTGTCTTAACATGTTATGAAAGTTAAGTTGCTTACATGTAATTCATTAATTGTGGGGGATTTTATTTCTATTGTCAATAACATTATCTTTCAGGTAGAGCTCAGGTGTTACTGGGAGTTGTTCCCCGTGTGGGACCTGTTTATTCCCAACAGAGTGCCAAGGCGGTTTATCCATTGGCAATAGCCAACTGTCAAGAAAACAGGTGTGTATTTCATATTTTTAATGCAGGTGCAAGGTTTCCCCTTCTCTCAAGTCCTCACAATGAGACTTCATCTCTGTACAAAACTGTGGACCACTTCCAATAGGATTTTAGTTATTGCAATAATGTTCTATTTTATTGTCAAGGTCACCAAAAGCATCAAGGTATATCAAGTTCAGCTAAGGCCTTTTGATTGTGACCTAATATTGTGGTATTACCTCATGATTTTCCTTATTTAAAGTTGGCATGGATAGATATCAATATGAGCATGTGTACAAATAATATTTGACAAAGATGATTTTCACAGAATACAAAGGTTCCTGCTGTTAGGCAGAGAGGATGGAAGACATAGCTGCAGTACTGCTAAACTAGAGCTTTCTGCAGCAAAATTTGAATTGTTTTTTCAATTACTGTTATCTTCTGATCAAACTTATACCTGTTTAATTAGTTACGGAAAACCTCAAGATTCTTCTTAAAGATTTGAATGAGCAAAAAAGGATAATCAAGGAACAAGGCATTGTTGTTGACGGCATAAAGTATAATGTTGACTTTGTTGGTAAGATATATATGTTTTTGAAAGTTGTTAAAAGTTCCTTTGGAGATATCAGTTGCTTGGTGGAAGGTATTCGTCAAAACGGTCAAATGTACTCTTAGTTTGGGGTTACTCTTCTGTACTAAGGACCTCTTTAAAATGTATGGTGTTTTAATCATTTGCTCAATCATTTGCTCAATCATCCCAACTGCAGTTAATATACCTTGTCCCAATTTTAATGTTGTTGTGTTATTTTTTATTTATTCCCATTAGTCACCGTTGACTACAAACCCTAATCCTTCTTTTGGCCAAGATAGGGAATCTAGAGTTCCAGCTAGGCGGTCGAGGTTTGATGTGGAATTTTGTTTTATATGCAATGCCATCAGGGTTAGTATTCATGTGCTAAGATGTTTTGTGATTAGTATAGGATGATATAGAGCTGAAAACAATTGGGGAATGATACATACATGGGTAAAAGTAAAGAATTTGATCCCACCAATGCGTCAGCCCACATGTCGGCCAACGCGTTGGTCGACTGTCGGTCGACTGTCAACCGACGCGTAGTGTGTCCGCCAACGCGTCGGCTGACATCAGATTCTTTACTTTTACCTTTTACCCATACATGTATTTAAGGTATCCTCTTCCTGGGGATTGCTTTTTTCCTAAATTTTGTTTTTCTAAAAAGAATCAGAACACTTATGACTTAACATTCCATTCTGTATGAAATTATTAACTAGTGTATTGCTTTCTCATTTATCAGGGTTGTAAATACCATGATGTGGCCCCTGATGACACCTGCCTTGATTGCTTGAGAAGCAAGTGTAATATTGGCAGGTATAAAAGCATTCTTTATGATTTTTACTTTTATTAAGTAATTGGTATCGTTAATTTTGGATTCATGCAACAATACTTTGCAGTCTGTTCTTTTAGAATTTTACACTTGCTGCATGCTTGTTACATTAGTTTGTCTTCTCAAACTCATTAATAATTCATTAGCCAAAAACAAAAGAAATCATCACCGTGAAGGAAGTTTGGATACGTAGTCTTAATTAGCATAAAATTTCGCCAACTTTGATCCCAAACATCTCTTAAAATACTGATTCCTTTGAGAAGCAATATCAAACACTCTAAAGAGTGTTTCATCAGATATCCAAACACCTCGAAATCGGTTAAAAAAACTCTGCCTTCGGCCTCGTTTTTCAACTCGCTTCTCGGTGTTTGGATATCCAATGAAACACTCCTTCTCATGTTTGATATATTACTTCTAAAATGTCTTCTAAAATGATGGAAATCTAATCGTCTACTTCACAACCACGCTGAAACTAGCTACTTCTTAATGGCACTAAAACAGTAGCTTATACATTGGTTCTTTTCAACCCAACCCGCTTTGACCTAAGCTAGCAAGGAAACATCTAGAAATTTCCATTCATTAAATCGCATTTGTTAACATTTTCATTGACTCTGAGAAAAATAATGATTTCTCTACTACAAGAGAACTGTAGAATAAAAGGGATGTTTCTGTGCATTCATTGTTT
>JALIRR010008563.1:0-10000 GCA_023091755.1 Montipora sp. Colony 1 RG-2022
CCCTTGAGGTTAATCGTATTAAAGAACTTCATAACCATGAGCTAGGGAAGGAGTTGTACGAGCGTCTGCCCAGGCAGAGAGTGGTCTCTGAGGAAGATAAAATAGAAATGGAGAATGCCATAAAACTGAAGGCAAATTCCAAACTACTGCGACAAAAAATAGAACAATCCACTGGCAAGGAAGTTACTCTTAAAGATATCGCTAACATGAAACAAAAAACAAGACAAGATTTCAACAGAAGTGACCTGGACACTATTATCAATTACCTCCGACAGCAGAAGGGGTCTACCGCTGAAGTTATCATTAATCAGGAAAACAATTTTGAAGGTCTTTTTTTCCAAGACGAGTACATGAGACAAATGTATAGTAAATTTCCTGAGCTACGTCTTGTAGATGCCACATAAAAGTTGTTGGAACTGAGAATGCCTGTCTATCTTCTTCTTTGTGTTGACGGTGAGGGCTTAATTAGGTAATGTTCTCTTTTAATGCCTGAGCAGATAAAGTACACAGAGCATCCATGGTTACCCAAGACGAGACCACACCATCAAATGCCACTGTAGGCGAGTCCAACTTTTAAAAATTAATCAAAAGCAATTCGTTCACAGTACATCAGCACCTGCTAGACTGTGCTAGTTTGTTCTTTCTCCCTTCAAACCATACTAACTACAGTAACGCAAGAATGCTTTTCACTGCTTTTTTGTTACATGTAAGTGTTGGCAATGTACCTGCCATCAAACAGAATTTAATACGTAACATAAAACCCATAAAAAAAGTTTGATTTTTATTGGTGAGTAATTATGTTTGTTCATCGATGTATTTGTTATTTTAAGTGGGAGAAGTTGAGGAGTTAGAGGATTGCCTGACAGGAGCTGAACTAGGTAAGATATATATATATATTTGCACCTTCCCAGTGAAAATGACCATTAAATTACGCTGAGTCCAAGAATAACTAAACAAATAGTCTTTTCGATTTTTCAGACAGACAAAGTCGTGCATCGTACGACACAAAAGTCTTGCAAATGTTCTTGGCTGCCAACGACATACCGCAGCAGCTAACAACATTGTGCCTCACACCATTGCAGGTAAAACTACCATTTCACTCAAGACTGGTATCATTGTTATGCCCATGTACAGGGTGTAGAAGATCCTTTTAATACCTGCAATGATTAACTTTAGGGATGCTGGGATGGTGCAGTGGTGAGAGCACTCGCCTCCCACCAATATGGCCCAGGTTTGATTCCAGACTTGGCGTCATGTGGGTTGAGTTTGTTCGTTTTCTATTCTGTACCAAGAGGTTTTTCTGTGGGTAATCCAGTTTTTCCCCGTCCAAAAACAACAAGATTTGATTTGATTTGTATTGATTCGTTAACTTCAATCTACAGTGTCCCCAATAAGTGCTCCAACGCCAGAAGATTAGACATTTAAATAGAGTTCCTTTCCTTTCCTATGCCTTCTATTTGGGTGGATTGGCAATTTAAGCCTCAATAAATTATTATTTAAAATCACTGAAACTAGCTTTTGTGGGTGCTTTCTTAAAAATAGGACCTCTCCCCAGTGTGCATTGTAAGATAGAGACTGACCAACAGTGCGATCGATGTTCTTAGGTATGGACAACATGGTTCAAACATTGCATTATCAAGTAAGAGTGTATAAACTTACCTACAACTTCTGTTGAAACATACGATTCAGTGTGTTTATTTATTCCTTATGAAATGAATGTGTCTAACTGGTTTATTTGTTAAACGTGGAATTGGGATGGGGATCAAAATACACATTTAGTTTTCCTCAATACTGCTCAATGATTAAACCTTTTTTACTGTACATGTACATGTTTACTGCCAATAGTTGAAAAAGGGTTTCCATATGGTTGAATTAGACTTGGTAGATGTATGGCGGCTTTCAAACACTGATCGCCGCAGATTTACTTGCCGTCATCAAAAGCCTGAAATCCATTGCTGATTAGATTTTGTTCTTGTCCAGGTCAGAGTCTCACTTGTAATGTGACAAATTCGGACATATTAGCAGGTTTTAAAACAGACCATTCTTTGATAACAATAAAATTGGCACTTCATTCGAACCCGAGAGATCCAGGTTTCTGGAAAATAAACACGTCTCTTTTAGAGGAAGATGGTTATGTAAAACCAATCAAAACAGCAATTAAAGCCGTCCAAGAGGATTATCAACAGAATAACACTGTTAATGCTGCCCTTACTTGGGTGATGATCAAATTAAAAGTTAGAGAACATTCTATGATGTATGCAAAAACGAAACAAACTAACATTTCAAGGATAGAAGAAGAGTTGGAAAAGACTATAAATTGGCTGCAAAAGGAAATTGATCATAGCTCAAGGGACGAACAGGAAAGCAAGAAATGCATAGAGAACCTGAACAAATAGTAGAATATAAAACTAAAGGTCCAATCTTAAGATCGAAATGCAGGTGGTATAACGAGGGGGAAAGGAATACAAAATATTTTTTAAACCTCGAAAAAAGACATTATAAAAATGGCGTAATTAGCCAACTAAAGGTCGATGATGACCAATTTGTCACGTCTGATAAAGACATCTTGAATGCCTGTGAATCCTTTCATAAAAATATTTACAGCTCTAGTTTTCAACGTGGTGATTGCAAGGAAACTCAAAACATCTTCTTTCCTAAGATGAATCAACATATGCTAACTTCAGAGGACAAAGAAAAATGCGAAGGCCTCTTAACTAAAGAGGAATATTTAGAAGCTTTAAAAGACATGAGCCTCAATAAAACGCCAGGCTCTGATGGGCTGCCTGTAGAATTCTACAAAGTGTTCTGGAGCAACATATCTGGCCATCTTTTAAATGCCCTTAATACGCCTATCATAAAGGACAACTAGCAGTAAATCAAAAACGGGGAGTAATAGAGTAATAAAGTTACTACCCAAAAAAGGTACAGAGTCCTACTTTGTTAAAAACTGGCGACCGATAACCCTTTTCAATTGTGACTACAAAATAGTAGCAAAAGCTATTGCAAATCGTGTTAGAAATGTAATCCCCAAGATTATCAATAATGAACAGACTGGTTTTCTTAAGGGCAGATTCATTGGCGAAAATATAAGATTAATTGATGGCATAATAAATCACACTAAGACTAACAACAAACCCTGGCTTATTACTTTTTTTAGACTTTGAAAACGCTTTTGACACAGGGGAATGGCCTTTTATTTGGAAAACACTAGACTCGTTTAATTTCGGACTTTCCATTACAAATTGGATCAGGCTTTGCTATCAGAAAACAAAAAGTTAATGGATGGGCAAGTAATTTCTTTGCACTTTAAAGAGGAGTCAGACAAGGCTGCCCCCTTTCACCCTACATCTTTTTACTCTGTGTAGAAATATAAGTGGAAAGAATAAGGACAAATAAAGATATAGAGGGAATTATTATCAAAGGTAACGAAATTAAAATAAGCCAATATGCCGATGACACCACACTTGAAAGGCTTAAAGGCTCGGAAAAATCTCTTACGAGTGCTCTGCATGATCTGGATCTGTTTAGCACTATATCTGACCTGAAACTCAATAACAAAAAACAGAGGCACTTTGGATCGGCTGTTATACTGGTCGTGATGATCAGCTCAGTCCCAAAAAGAATTAAAAATGTGTTAAAGATAAAACAAAGTCTTTGGGTGTTTGGATATCAACCAACCCAACAATAAGTATAAATGAAAACTATAGAGAAAAATTAGAAAAGATTCAGAGTTGTTTAAATTCCTGGGAATACCGCCGCCTAACCCTCTTGTTTATATGCTCTCTACCTTACCTACCAATCAATAGGTGTTGGATGAGATCAATAACATTTTCTATAAATTTCTTTGGGATGGTAAGGGAGACAAAATAAGGAGAAGCATTATGATAAGTGACAATGAAAATGGGGGACTTAGGATGCTCGATCTAAACTCCTTCAATAAAGCACTTACCAGGTAAGCTATCCTGGGTGAGGAAATATTTAAACGACAATAATAGTGGAAAATGGAAGCTGCTGTTTGACTTTCAATTAGAAGACTACAGTGGAGTAGAGTTCTTCAGAGGCAACCTCGATAGGAAGGATGTTTCTAAATACACCAATGTGCCCGACCCTTTCATTACTAAAATTGTGCAAATATGGACAGAAACGAGTTTTGAGGACACAGTGAAATCCATAGAACACCTTTTGCCATTAACTCTCTCATAAAGGTTGGGAAGAAGCCAATTTATTATAAATCATGGTCCAGTATGGGAATTCAAAAGGTCAGGAACTTGATGAGAGACGAAAGCAATTTCTACATTTAGTGTTTGCGTGATTTCTAGTCTCCTTTGATTCAATAGCTTTGTGATTAGTGTGTGTCATTCGTCAATCATCAAGTAAGATTTCCGATATAATGGTTCTCATATTATAAGATCACAGAGTGTACAGAGTGTAGAAGAGGGAGCTCAGATTAAAAGAAATTACTGCGCTGTACGTTGTATATGCTTATATATTTGGTTCGCCCTTCCTCTTAATTTTCCAAACAATACATCTGGCGACGAGGATACCAAGATCTTCCAATGGCACTCACCTTGCCTACAGTTGCACCATTTTCAGTCAGCGAAAAATCTACATTGAGTAGTCGATGGAAGAAATCGGTGCACAGTTTCGAATACTACTTAATCGCGTCAGCCATTGCTGAAAAGAAGCAACAGCATGCACTGCTTCTTCACCTTGCCGGACCAGACGTCCAGGAGATTTTCGAAACCCTTTCCGACACAGGGGATGACTACAAGACAGCTTTAGAGAAGATGAATGCCTACTTCGAGCCGCAGAAGAATATTTACTTTGAGTGCCACAGCTTTCGCCAAGCTTCGCAACAACAACAAAAACCAATCACCAATTATGTGATGCGTTTAAAAACTCTCGCAGCTACTTGTGAATTTCCTAACAAAGAGGAGATAATTCGTGATTCGTGGTCGACAAATGTTACACTGCCACACCCTGTGCAGCTGTGCACCCTGTTTATTGCACCCTGTTATTGCTGTAGAGAATCAGGTCACAAAGCGCAAAACCCTTGCTGTCCTGCACTTAAAGCGACTTGCAATACATGCCACAAGATAGGTCATTTCTCGCGTGTATGCCAGAGTTCTAAGAAGAAAATTGTCAAGGTTAGAGAAGTGCCATGTCCAGATGATTCAGAAAATTCCGTGAGCAATGAACATGTTTTCGTGGTTGGACCACACAAGCATGACAAGAACGTCACGGCTGTTATTTCCAGCATTGCGCTTGATATAATGATTGATTCTGGGGCGAGCACCAGACAACTGCAAAATTCATTGTGGTGCAAGATGAACGCACTGGCTCGTTACTCGGAAGCGAAATGACAATCAACCTTGGTCTGCTCCAAGAAGTCACGGAAATTCGTAATCTGTTATGCACGACTGACCCCGTAATGCAAATAGTGGCGAAATATGACAAAGAGTTCCAAAGTGTCGGAAAACTGCGCGATTTCTCAATGCAAATTCATGTGTATCCTTTGGTTACGCCTATTGCACAGCCTCTATGTCAAATTCCCTCTCAGATCCGCGCCAAAGTCGACCATAAAATACGCGAGCTTGAACAGCTGGACATCATTGAACGTGTCAAAGGGCCAACACCGTGGGTTTCACTTGTTGCCATACCCAAACCCAATGGTGAAGTTGGAGTGTGCGTTGACATGCGCCAAGCAAATCAAGCCATTCTGCGGAAGTGTCAACAAATTCCTACACTGGAAGAGACACTCCAGGAGCTTAATGGAGCAGCAGTGTTTTCAAAACTTGACCTCTGCTGAGGATATCATCAAATTGAATTAAACCGTGAATAACGAGAAATCACCACCTTTGCAACCCATCAAGGCCTGTGGCGTTACAAAAGGCTAATGTTTGGTATCTCTTCAGCTCCCGAAGCATACCAATACATTATTCAGCAAAGTCTCAGTGGCTGCCCAGGCATGCGGAATATCTCTGATGATATTATCGTTTATGGAAAAGACCAAGCCGAGCATGACCGAAACTTGGGGCAAGTTCTGCAGCAGATCGTAGAGAAACCCTGAATAAGGACAAATGCCTGTTCAGTGTTCTGCAGCTCACTTTCTTTGGTTTCAAGGTCTCTTCTGCTGCAATAAGTCCTGATGACCAGAAAGTCTCTGCCATCAAAAATGCCCAGAGGCCTACAAATCCAAACAAGGTTCGCAGCTTCCTTGGCGTCATAAATTACTGTGCTAGATTCTTCCCCAACCCTGTAAGATGCGTGAAACAAATCCTAAGATGGAAGGCTTTCCAAACTTTCTATCTACCTTTAGCCCTACGGAAATTATCCCTAAACCTCCATAAATGGATTATATAACAAACTAGACAGAAGCCATGTGAGATCCTTCTTTTCTAAAGTTTTTGATCTGACGAACTGATCATTGATTCAAGCAATGTAGTAATGCAGTAATGTAGTAAGGTAGTAATGTAGTAAGGTAGTAATGTAATAATGTAGTAATGTAGTAATGTAGTAAATTTAAACAAATAAAAGAAAGATTTTTTCAAAAAAGAAAAACAAATAAAAAACAATCCTTATAAAAATAATTGCTTGCCTGGTCTGAAATGAAAAAGACTAACATTTAACAAACATGCTGTGTGAACCTATTGATCTCATTTCTCCCAATTACAATAAACACTTTCTAAGACTTTATTTCTACACCTTAGTCACCAGGAAAGTATTCAACAAAAACTTAACATTAGGTTAGTGATCCCCCTAATCCTAAACCCTAACACCTAACACATCTATGTGGTAAGCAGACGCAAGTGAGACCTGACGATGCCAACCTTGAAGTAAGGGTGTTACAGCCTACAATGTCATCTTTAAGATTGATTGTAGGAGGTGTGATAGAAGGTGCGTTTAAATGAGAAATCATAAGTTAATGATATTTGTTGATGCCAAACTCTACTTAACCTTACCGTTCGTATGATCCCATAGTTCTTAAATCACCGATTCTAATGCGCCAATATACAAAATGCACACTTTGTTAGTGGTGTATGTCACATACTCTCTGAGCCACACTGTTACTTCAAAAAGGGAACAATGAAACAAGAGAGTTACCTGACTAGTAAAACATCAGACCTTTCAAGCCACAACAGTCACTGTAACTTTTACATCCTAGGAAACAAACCAAACTATATAGGCAGAGTGATAGCTGCAATAGGCGATGATTCCCTTGAGGCATCAGGCATCTTGAAATCACAAAGGTAAGATTATATAACCGGGAGAATGTCATTGATAAGGAAACCGAAGATATAGATACGCCACTTAGAATGGCTTTATGATCTAAATTCATTACAGAATACGATGTTTATATAGTACTGTCACCACGAACTCTGTGGTGATCCTTTTATTAGCACAATATTGTCCAAAAGTCTTTATACAGTCTTAAAGTTTAATTAAAAGACTATAAAATATGATTTATATACTTTTTTTTACAATGCCTTAATTAAACATAAACATCTGGAACCATTAATATTTAACTTTCAGGGACCTATTGCAGCAACAGGATGAGTATCGTCAATCTGTAATTTTGGCAGTCTCTCAATATCAAAAATGTTATTATTAGAAAGTGCAAGGAATAGACAAAACAAACACAAGTCCTTAACTCGCATGTCTTAACACTTTTAGGAAATTGAAGAGATATGGAATACAGATGAACGAGAACCTGAAGCAGAAGTCATTGTTAGTGCAAATATCTTCTACAGACTTGCTTCCACATTTGCACTTTATTCGTAACTATAGGCAATATTAGCATGACCAGTTTAATGTAGTGAACCAATCCTTGAAGCAATGAAAGTAATTTCAAAATTAATGTCGAAAGCTAAGGTTATTTACATTTTACAGTCTCTCTGTGTATGTTACGTTCTTAGCAGTTCAAGAGCACAAAAACTCAAGAGGACGACAAGAACATATGTAGCAAGCTGAAGAAAACTGTGCATATCTTTAACTTTCTCGTCATTACTTGTTTTCCTGTGTTGTTCACAATACAAGTTACCTTCGCTTATTGAGCCTTAATGTGTCTTCTTGAGTACAGTGTATGATATGGGATAAAATTGTTGGACTTCCAATATCCAATGTGTTGGACGTCTAAGAATCCAATCCAGTGCTGCACCTTCTTCAGCACTGAACGTAGAACTGACAATAAAAGTTATTTTTTGGGTAACAGCCGCTGTGAGGATTAAAGATTGTCAAAATTGATGTTTGGGAAGTAAACTACTGTTAATGGACTTAATGTTGATATACATGTAAATTTATTGGAAGTCACACAAGGAACAAAAAGAACAATAAGTCCATTTCACTCATCCCCATTTTTACCCCTGCAAAAGTATTAGTGTGTTTGTGTATTTTGAGCATTCAAATGTAAACTTTGCACCATATACCATTATTATAGTAGTTTTTCTTTTTTTTTTATTCTATTTAGGTGAGACAGAAAAGAATCATGGCCTTTGGGGCTTAGGTAAAGTTTCCAAGGATGATCTTCTTCAACTGTACACATACAAATAAACTAATGGATTTAGAAAGCAGGTCGCACAGTTTATGCAAGAGTTATGGCAAACTTTCTGTTTCTTTTTTCTTATTTCAGCTGTATATCTAGTTATTGCAACTGAGTCTAATAAACTATTGACCTACAGGCGTTGCTAGCTAACCGCATCCGAAAGGAAAGTCAGGGGGATGACTGTGATGATGACAACAGTGGAAACCGTGGAACTGTAAGTACCTATCCTGTCTAAAAACTAGTGATACCGAAAATGCCAGGCTTATATTATGTGCTCTCGGGTTTCAAGGGGTCAAAATCAATTCCAAGCTGGTCCATCCCTTTAGGTATTTGTAATTTTTTTCCTGAGCCAATTAACAATAAATTTTCCAGCAAATGCACAGCAAATAGACCACCTTTGGAAACTACTAACTTGCATACTTCCCTTAGTATGTATCAGCCCACATACCAGCAACCAGAAGGGGTCTAGTTAACAAAAAAAAAAACATGCACATAAAGACTTGAATAAACAGACTAAATTCCTCAGAAATGTTTTCATCAAGCTTTATGGACGATGACAAAATACTATACTTCAGCAAACCACATGTGGTAAATAAATGACCGACCTATAACAGCAATAGATCACACTAGTGCCGCATTTGAACAATTCTATTGACATAGCTTACCTTAACAGTCGAAAAATGCAATTCATTTAAGATTAAGCTTCTAGTTTTAAGCATGTGACCCTTGTTTCTGCAGCAGAAGTAAGCTCACCTTAACCTTGCCAAAAGCTATTGCAGGATCGAAGTTAAGCACAGTTGAAGCAATCAACGTTTTCATCTTTGCCATTTTATGTTCTCTTTTTTGTTCTGAAAGTGACATTAAACGATAGGCTGTAAGTCAATTGGCACGATGACCAGGTTATGTGTAGTGGCGAACATTGTGGTACCTCAGTGGGCCAAGCTGCAGATTTTTTTTCGTTTGCTTTTGAAACTTCCGGGACTTACTTCTGGCTACATGATGGCCGGCAGAACATTTTCCCCAGACAACACTTTCAGGACTTCCAAAGGAGCTAGGCCCCAGGACACTACCAGCTTCTTTATCTTCCAGAGGAGAGACTATGCCCAAAGCTTTAGTACCAATTGGCAAAGTGATATACCGTTTCTTTTAAAATAAAATCAAATCAAACTGTTGCAATGGACTCCTTTAAATAGTCATTTCTCGAGTTCCATTCACTATACGGTTAGCCTTGTTCTGTATTTGTCTATTTCAGCTCCCAACCATATTTGGTAAATCACGTGACCAAAGGAGAAACTTCCATGTAAACAGGCCCTTGGTACAAAGAAATAAGACATCGTGCCTTGTTTCGGGAGAAAGTTCCTGCGAGCAGTCTCTTTGATCTTCCTTCAGTTGATAAGTCGGGAAAAATCCCGACTGTTTGTTTCCGTTTTGTGTTGTGGTTATGGTCACGCATGACTC
>JALIRR010008564.1:0-18138 GCA_023091755.1 Montipora sp. Colony 1 RG-2022
ACGATAGGTAATGGGTCTTTTTTTTTTTTAGTTACAGTTCAAATTCGCGAAAACTTCGCCGACCCAACCTAAACTTTGTGCTCTCTATTTATTTATTGACAGGTTGAATCGGACTTTGAACTCAATGCCTGGCAGTATGTCATGGTGACCTGGGCACGAGAGAACGGCTTAGCATTGTACATTAACGGTACAGAAATTGCGCGTGCGCGAGGCTACATGCCTCAAGAAGGGGACCATGATAAGGACTCTTTTACCAGGCTCGTTGTGGGACGCAGTGCTGCGGGTGCGCCGTATGGTTACACCAAGATGGTCGCTTCGTCTCTTGTGTTCTTCGACACGGAGGTCCCTGCCGAGAGCGCCAAAGATGTTTTCCTCTATTTCTCCAGCAACGGTAAGTCCGGTGGATGCTTTCGACGATATTCAAAATTCTGTGAAGTGAGTGAGGTTAAAAGTTTCCTAAAATTGTAATTTTTTAACCTTTATGAATTGGATTTTCTTAGAGGTGATATTCTTTTTCTATAAGTTATTTAAACGTGTTGCATACCACTGTGTAGTCGGCCGGACAATGATCCTGAAATTGCGTACTTGCCCCTTGATTCCTTGCTCACAAGTACTTTTAAGTCCTCAAGCGAAAATTTTCCAAAATTGTTGTTCAAAATTTCGAAACGAAATTCCAAACACAGTATGCCTGTCCGTCCTTACGATTTTCTAGGTGACTATGAACTAATTGAGCAAATGCTTAGTACATGCCCTCTCTCACATAATTCTGCTTTGAGAGCTTTCTCTTTCCATTTAAATCCGAAAACTGTGATGTTTTCACTTGTGAATGGAAAGCAAGTCTCTTTGTTTTGTTTTTTTTTTCCTTACAGTTGAATCCTCTTCGTCAACTCGTTTCGTCAAAGTGCGCTTCGATAACAAGGCTGGAATACAAGTGAAGATCATACCCAGCAAGGGCCAGAATAAGAACGAGGGATACACTGTGCAACCACACATGACTTTGGATTTGAATTTCGAAGAGAAAGGCCAGCAGAATGATATTCCTATTGAGTTCAAAGTCGACAATCCGTGGTCGACTGGTGACAAGCTTCTCATGAATGGACAACAGGGTAGCGTCACAGTGGTTCCCAGTCCTAACAAGGATGATATAAAGCTCGTCACAATCACGGCAGCGTGTGAGTGCTTTAGTTTGTTTGTTGGTTAGCAGAAGGTCCCCCACGCATCACAGCCGCTCAAGACACCTCCTGGTGTTTACATGAAGTAAATTTTCATAACCCTCAATGGAATGTGAGACTAGCTGATTTCACCACCAAGCCTCCATGTTCCATGCTCGAGCTGAATCCCAGAGGAACAAACTTGTAAAGAAACCCACGTGCGAAGTGTGTTGCATGTCCAGATGATGTGAAAAACGAGGCTCGGTGGCGAATTTTTGAGCATATTCCGTCATCATGCATAAGGCCAATTTAAAAAACCATTAATGATTCATGAGTCCATTATCACATCACACGACAGAAATCAGTCGCGTGCATGCATCTTTGTAGCCGGTATTGATTGGTCATCCTGAAATGCGCAGAAAAGGTTTTGATTTCGGTTTCTGGGGAAATCGGAGTTCAATTCAGAGACAATTAAAAGCCCCGAATTTTTAATGAATATGTGATCGAGTATGATTAGTATGATTAGATAAGGTGACTGGTGATCTTTATATACCTTACTCTATTTCCTTGTATTTTCTCAAGTGTACATGGCCAACAGCACGTGTGTTATCGGCTACGCCTCGTGTTTTTAAACCCGGTAAAACATTGCTGCACATTTTTAAACCGTTTCTTAAAAACTTATTCTTAAAGCTTTTTTTTCAGTCCGTTGTCTTCAGCCCGAAGGTCTGTTCAAGGATCCCTTAGACAACACTCGCTACATTCATTGCATTAAGGGCGAGCCACACACCATGATATGTCCAGATGACATGGTTTGGGACGACTCCAAGAAGTCTTGTTTTGGACAAGGTATGTGAGGATCTTGCGGCCTCGTTTCCAATCTTCTTGGCCTTAGTAAAGAAATCCACTCTAGGGCTTGTTTACGTACACCGTAGTTCTAAAATGTCCTTTGAATAGCATATGTCCTTGAAATAGCACATTTTATGGGTAGCTAGTGATCTCTTGGGCAAAGTTATCGGTGGTTTATGCATTTTCTTGTAAAAAGCGGATAGCATAGGATCTAAGGAAGATAAGACCATGGCCCAGTTGTTCAACCGAGGTATCAATTTTGTCCATCAAAAAAGCCTTAACTCTATAATTTTGGGTTAATGAGAAACAAATTCTAAGTCTAAAAATCTTGAGGAAACGCTTTTTGAAACAACAAATAAACTGCACCTTACGTTTCCAGTAATCTACAGTCCGGACGCAGCTCTTTACAACCTCTAATTTCATTGGATTCCTTTAGGACGGAGCTTTAGTGTGTTTTACGTCATGGTCCATAGTTTCTTTTGTATCATTCTTTGTGTCCATTGTTTTCTGAACCAATCCCGAGAGTCGTTTCGAGAGCTGTCTGGCGGCCAGTAATCTAGGACTTTGATCAGCTGGACCAGGGCAACTGGCGATGCATCGATTGGATTAACCTTTTCACCCCTAAACTGGCCCCCTTGCATGTACGGTTCTCATGCAAGTAAATGAAAGCAGCTGCATTTACTATTACCGAAAAATAACGCTAGCTCTGGACACTTAACTTATTGCTAGAAATAGGTAGCAAATTGTTTAGACTTCATGTTGGGTGTCAAAATTGGACATAGACAAAAGTTGCGTAAATGCAGTGGATTTGGTGAAAAAGGAGACTGCGCTGAGTATAATTCGGAAACTGGCCTGTCATAAAGCCTTTGAATTCAAAGCTGATAGTTAATTTAATATTTTTGCATTCGACATTAGGAGAACGCAATTTCGTTCGTCTGCAATCGTTCGTCTGCTTTTTAAGCCCCATCTTGAATTACGTCATACGTGCCTTGATACGTCGTATGCGCAAATAGGGAGCTTAAGCAACGGCGACGGCAACGAAAACGTCATCTCAAAATATAAATTCGCGCTGTTTTAATCGTATCGTGACTATTTCAACCCTTTTAATATGACAATGGTGTGGTAGTTCCTCAAAAATGACTCTGGTCAGAACGGCGCTTAATTTAGGGGAGAAAATGAAAATTTATCCTCAAGTGCTGACGTTGTTCACAAAACTTAAATTTGGCTATTTCACGTTGTAGTTTTGCTGACGACGGCAAAGAAATGGACAAAAGTGAAAAACGCACGTGCAGGGCGTGCAAAGCTATTGTTTTTTCGCACTGAATATGCAAATTTGTGACGTTCTCGTCGCCGTCGCCGTTGTCGTTGCTTAAGCTCCCTAATGACGATCGCGCACCTCGTGGTTGTTTGTTCTTATAAGATTGTCTCTTTCCCTACGCTTCTCCTTTGCTTCCAGAGCGACTGTCGAACGCACTTCAATAATCCGAGATTACTACTATAGTTAAACCCTATAAAACCTGACTTACATCATTTGATTTTGAACTGAACAGGTCGAGAATCAAGCTTCAACGCGTCCGTCTACTACTTCTTCATCAAATTCACCAACAATGCTGGAAAGGACGCAGAGATAGCAATACCTGGGACCAAGAAGTCCAACGCCATTCCTTCGGGCAAATCTCTTTCGTTAAAATTCTCCAGAATGACGCCTAAGCCGGCTGATTTCGTGGCGCTCTCGAAGCCGTTCAAGGGGCTGTTGTATCTGAATAATCTGCCCATTTTGAATGTTAAACCTGATGCAGGTGCTGACAAGATTGTACCCGTCACCATCACGAATCCCCGTAAGTTTAAATCTTTTTGACTGATCTCAGACTCATTTGATTATATATATATAGAAGTAAACAAGAAGAGTCCAGCGTTAGCCCTTTGTCAGATCAAATCAATCAATCCCCTTAGCGAAATGCCAACATTCGAAACTTCAGCATCCTCCCTCGATTGTCATTTGAATAGGCCATTTCCGAGTTCATGTCTGCCTCCTCTTTAAAGCGAGTCTAAGTGCAAAGTTTTTCTTATGAAAATTAGTTTTCATTCATATGTAAAGTAGAACTAATTACCATCACAAAAACTTTGCACTTAGACTCGCTTAGAAGAGGAGGCGCACATGAACTCGGAAATGGCCTATTTAAGCAGTCTTTTGATGCAGCCCTATATTTCTATGGTTCACTCAACAACCAACACAGTTAATTTCAGTTGAGCCTTTCGTCAGATACTATAGTTTCCAAAAATTGGCATTGGCATTAAACTCAACGTCAGTTAAGTGGCCAATAAACCTTCTTTCCTACACAGCGGTCATGATAAATTCGATTGTGGGATTGCAGCCGTGTTGGTGTAAGTAAGGCAATTGCCGATCTCCAATCGCGTTGCGTGCATCACTTCTCTTTACTTCACACCTTATTCAATTATTCTGACTACTGGCTATACTGTTTGGAAAATACCATGCTCGTGTGCCCCCCCCCCCCCCCCCCCCCCCCCCCCCCCCCCCCCCTCCCCATATTCAATGTTGTAGTTGTTCCTGTGAGAAATGTCGCCCTTTTTTCCTGGAAAATCCAACATTGATAAGGGGGACGGGGGTTATCTCTAAAGTGATGCTACCTTCCCATCACTTTTCTCCATGATTATTACTTGTTGTTAAAGCTTTCTTATGCCATGGAAAGCGAAGATCGAGGGTAAGGTTTCTCTTTGACCATACCAGCTTAACTTTGGGAACTCGCAGTCTTAGTGAAACACCTTCTAGTGGTCAAATCTGAAATCTTTCTCAGAATAACAGAATTCAAAGTGGTCGCTTAGCACGCGGCGGTAAAAAAGTCCAGTCGCCCAATCGTTTTGGCGATTTATTCTTAAATGGATTCCTCAGAGACTGTTCCTCGAGCTTTTGTGTCTCTACCTTATCAAATATTGTCAATGTATCCTTTGCCTTTGTAAATTGTTTTCATCCAGCGTACTACTACACGATCATAACCAAGACAGGAGCTCAATACCAGGCGGGCACGGATGGCAAAGTTTTTGTTCGTCTCATTGGCGATAGAGGATCTACGGATAAAATGCTTCTGACCTCCGAACTTCCTGCAGGCGTGCGGCACTTTAGGACTGGGCAGTAAGTTCTGTATCTTGTTATGGGTCCAGTCACACCAATCACGTGTACACAATTGGCATGTTGGTCGAATAACTCTTTTTTTCTTCGAATAAGCAACTTATAATGAGACCGACGAGTTACTAATTTTTCTTTCTTTTTTGGTGCACACTCTGTTAGTTGTTTTTATTTTTCATTTTCTTTTGTCCGTCGACTTAATACCATATAACCCAAATCAACTACTTGTGAGGAGCAAAGGCGTACCAACTGCAAGATAACATTTCATTCGTAACCAATATATAAGCGGTTCTGTACTTGAATTTTAGCGAGTCCTTTTCAGTCAACGGACGTCTAAGAGGCCTTGTTTCATCACAATGATTGTCGAGTTCTTGTATGGTTCTGGAAAATTATAATTAGGTCTTTGAGAAGGGCTAAATGCCTGCAATGTTCTAGCTGTTGAACCATAAACAACACGATTTTACTTGTATCTTGTCTCTCCAGGTTGGACTCGTTCCGAGTTGCAGCATCAGACGTAGGATTAATTACAAACGTGTTCTTAGAGATGTTCAATTCCGGAGAGGCGTCAAGAAAATGGTTCTTGGATTCAGTAAGTTGACAGAAAACTATAATTACAGTATAGTGACATGGTCAAAGCTATATATTAAACCTAACACGCCCAGACATAGGAAACAAACGAAACAATACAAGGTGTACAGTTGGGATAACATAGCATTGTTACAAAGAGCTAGGGGATAACTAAAAAGGCAAACACAACACGAAGGCTAATTAGAAACAAAGGGAAAAAAGGACAGGAAAGGAAAGGAACTTTATTTAAGTGTTTAGTCGTTCTAGCGCCGGAGCACTAATTGGGGACACTGTAAACTGAAATCAACAATGAAAGCAAATCAAGTCAAATGTTGGTTTTTGAGGAGAGGGGAAACCGGAGTACCCGGAGAAAACCTCTTGGTGCAGAGTAGAGAGCTAACAAACTCAATAATAATAATAATCATCATCATCATCATCATCATAATAATAATAATAATAATAATAATAATAATAATAATAATAATAATAATAATAATAATGATGATGATGATGATGATGATGATGATGATATTCAACAGCTCTGTCGACCCAAGCGGGTGTTTCGCTCCATTCTCCACCATACACTTTCTACTCTCTCGGTCAAGTCGTTGGAGTTCGGCAATTAATAATAATTGTAACTTTATTCATTCAATACAATAAAAGGGAGAGAGATACCAGAGGTTATCCCTGTACGAGGGTATCCGCCCGGATGTTATTGATCTAGAGTCGATTTTGATGAAGGAGGAAAACCGGAGTACCCGGAGAAAAACCCTCGGAGTAAGAATGAGATCGACTGAAACTCAGCCCACATACGACGACCTCGAGACCAGGGTTGAACCTGGGTCGCAGAGGTGGGAGGCGTGTTTGATAACCACTAGGCCACCCTGACTTCCCTCAACCCACATATGACGCCGAGTCTGGGAATCGAACCCGGGCCACATTGGTGGGAGGCGAGTGCTCTCACCACTGCGCCCATCCCTGAAGATATCCAAGGATATCTAAGGATATCTGAGGAGGACGTGTAGGGAACAATAAACACAAATGATAATCAAAGTAAACTAAGGGGAATTCGTGGCTACACATAATACACTGTTGTTGCCTTTTCGGTACTGTGTTTGACAGTGAAGGTGTTTTTATGTACAAGATTGGGTAATATGAAAATGAATTAGAATGCGTTTTTCGTAAGCAGCTACTGAACACTGTCTTAATGACCAACCCAAAGTGTTTAAAGAGCGATAAAAATCTGAATAGAAGTTTAAAACAAAATTTTTGCACCATTACTAGTTTTTATGTCTTTATCGTCCTTTATTACGCAGATATGCAAAAAGGTGAAGGACATCGATTAAGTTAGCAGAAGGAACGTAATGGACGTAGGAAGCGAGCATAAGCGCAAGCAACGTGAAGTGCGCAAACTCAGTAGCGTCATGTTAAATAGTACCTTCCGTCAGAACAAAGCATTTATAGGCCATTTCCAAATTCTTGTCTGCCTCCTCGAGTTTTTCTTATAAAAATTAGTTTTCATTCATATTTAACGTAGAACTAATTACCATCACAAAAACTGCGCACGTAGCCTCGCTTTGAAGAGGAGGCAGACTTGAACTCGTAAATGGCCTATTGACAACGAATATTGAATGATTCTTGCGCGCGTTCCTGGTGCCGCTTTTACTTGCGTCGTACATGAAAACCATGGGTCAATTCAGTGAAGAATTACACGTGTAGTTTTACTCTCAACAGTTCTTCAAGTTCTTCCTCGCTTGAAGAGAACATATCCAAATTTCGAAAGACGCTTCCTAAAAGTCGTACGTTAAGCTTACAATTAACTTATGACTTGTAGTTTGCACTTGTAATTAACAAGTTGGACGTTTGTAAAGATACAAGTCGGACTCCTGTAAAACTTTTATTGAATTGTGCACGGACCAGATTTTACAGATGTAGCGCTACACCTGCAATTACAAGTCGGAGTCTTGTGAAAACGACTTGTAACGATGTTTATTGAACTCATTTTTGAATGCACATGTAAAAACAAGGGTTCAACTTGTAAACTACACGTGTAACTGTTTTATTGAATTGACCCCAGTGCTAACAATATTAAAGGATCTTTCCACGCATTCCATACCCAAAGTATAGCCCTTGCATCGAATTACGCCCGGTCTTCAAGGAATATCGCAGTGTTAAGCTTTGCCTATCATAGCCTATTCATTTTTGCCTTCTAGATTTCAGTTCAAGATATGAAGGGAAGGAAGTTTCAATTTCCTGTCAATGACTGGATAGATACCAAAGAAGGACTGGTTGCACAAAGAAGCTTCACTCTCCCATCCAATGGATTCCACGACCAGCCACCCAAACCATCATCTAAATCTAGTAAGCTGAGAACGGATACCTCTTTATCCAAATTATTTTCTTTCGTCAACCCTCTCAACCTAAACGTGTACAATTGGGTGCGGCTTTAGATTTCTAATTTAAAACTCTGGAAACCATTGTCGATGAAAACCCGGTAACTCTAGGTAAAATCGCGACTTTGCTACCTGGTTTTAACAACGTAACCTTTGACTCCCAGGAGTGACCAGTACGTAAATTCTCCTCACAATTTCAATGAAATGTAAGTCAGACAGGTATTGAGAATAAAGAATACTATCAGCTTATTATGAGGTGTGATAACACCAAATTCTCTTTAATACTCAACAAAGAAATCCGTGGTACTAGTTAGGAGAATGAACGTTTCGATCGTGGGAAGGACATTGAATGACAACAGGTCAAACCATCACCTTTCTTTATAAAGATGGTGGCTGCCCGTGCGTTTAATCAGCCTAATAAACTGAAACTGAGATTGTTTTTCTTTCAACAAATGGGCCGTAATCACGAAAAACCTTAGATAACAATGACCACAACCAGGTTTTCTGAGCCCGCGAGACTGAGCAGCCCCAGCAAACCATTGTTTTAACGAAAACCGCTGGTCAGCAACCTGGTTCTGGTCATTGCTGTCTAAGGTCTTCCCTTAATCACACGGCGGCCATGTTGAGTCCCGAGGGATTGAAAACCTTTGTTTTTGCGCACCGAAACTCGTTCTCAAACATTTCAACTCGAGGCTCGGGGTACGAAATCTCTTGTCTATGGCCAATAAGGCCGCGGCGGAATAAGACCCATCAGTGGCGAAAAAACACCCTGTGACAGTTAATTCCATGAAAACCGTTGGTTTCTGGATGAGTTAGTTGGTGGGTAAATATGAAAGACCACCAGCTGTCAGTTAACATTGTGTGCAAAAACCTTAAAGTCGAATAAACAACTTCGCATTAACTTAAACGAAAAACACGTCCAGTTTCGCTACAGAGATGTTGCGTCGAAATCAAAAACACTTTGAGCAAAAACAATGTTGAACACATGCCATCGTACATCTTTGAACCAAAGATATGTTTTGCGATGATGTTAGAACGCATGGCAGAGGCATACTGTGTGTGTCCTTTTGGTCGTTCTTGTCCGTTGGCGTTCCGGATAGTTCACTGTCAGAAACACGCATAAACGAGTCGATAGCGAATCATCCTTTATAGCATCAGTATTCTTGAATTTGTCTTTTATGGCTGTAAACCCAGTCTTATCGAAAGAATTGGGTGATACTAGGAGCAGAGCCATCTCTGACCCATTATCTTTTTTTGTTATTTTTAAGATGACTGCGCAGAACTTTGTCAGAATGGTGGGCGCTGTGTGCAGGGACAGTGCGTTTGTCCGTTAAATTATGAAGGAGAACACTGTGAAAAAGGTAGTAAGTGTTTGCGTCTAAAGTTGTGCTTCCCTTTATTCCCTTTATTCGATATAGAAAAGCCAATCACAAGACATACCGTGAAATGAGCCAATCGTAACACAAATACTTACCCGGCTACAACCCATTCTGAGCGCGGGAAAACACTCACGAACACACGAGTCAAAATATGGATTTTGATGTGGCGTCTGATTTGCTGCGAAGGATTTGAAAGCCATTCAGTAACCACAGTAATGCAAAACCAAATCAGTCGTAACGATATTTTTCATACTTGAAACCATTGAAAATTCTTGAGTTGAGTTTGATTTTTTTGGCGATCGACGTTTTCTGGAATTGAAACGTAGGCTTTTAGCGATTGGCTAGGAAAGCGCGCTGCTCAACGTAGAAGGGACGGCTTGCAGTCTAACTGAAAAACTTTTGTGTCGTTTTTTTTCTTTTTTTTTTTCTTCTCAGCCGTGTGTTCACTATCTTGTTTCAATGGCGGTAGTTGCACTGATCCTGATGTCAATAACTGTTCTTGTCCGCAAGGTTTCACCGGCACGCTTTGTCAAACGCGTGAGTATTCTACCCCCTATTGTACTTTGACGGACTAAGTAAGATTATTTTATAGCAAAGGATGTGTGATCATTTTGGTAGTTAAATGAGACTGTGTATTTATCACATTAGAGAGGTTGACATTAAATACTTTTGGATTATGGTTGGAAATAGTTCCATATATTCTAGGGGTACGAAATATGGCTCACGTTCTACTACCTGTAATAAGAAGCATGGTTTTCAAACAAACATTTTCGGTAGTCATTTTTAAGACGCACACGCAACGACACTGTAGTTTACAGTCAGTTTGCTCTTTTAAGCTTACCGGGATAAACGTAGAGCTGTAGATCTTTGTTGTTGTTTTTGTTTGTTTATTGTTTTGGTCTCGCCCTTATTTTCGTGCCAGCTAGATAAGGACGAAAATACCATTGACTTTGTTCACTGAATTTCGTTTGCATTTCCGTTTCTGAGAATTTCTTCATTGCAAATGAAGTGAAGTGCCATGCATCTCTCGGGCGTGTTCATAAACAAAATTGAAGGAATTCGCCTCTTCGTTGTGGTCAAAGAAAATTGAGGATTTATCCAAACCAAAATTTTCTGCAACTTTCAATCCAGAAACTATGCTAAATTGAAACAAAAATCTTGCTCTTCTTGAATGTTAACAAGCAGCAGATCTATGATGAGCGCTTCGTCTTCAGTGTAGCCAAAAAGCCCAGTTCTCTGAAATAATCATATGATTCATTTCATATATCATTTCGTTCAATAAAAAAAAAAACCCTTGCCTAGAGGTGTGGCCTAACCCTAACCCTAACTTTAACCCTAACCGGACGAAGTAATTTCGAGGCAAAATCGAGACTGGCCGAAGTTTACCAGACGGGCACCCGTCTTGTTAAACTGCTGCCAGTCTCATTTTTGGCCGGGGTTTCTTTATCCCGTTAATTGTGACCCGACTGACTGTCCCCAGGTTTTTGAGGATGCTTGGGGTACAGACCTTATGCACACACATAAGGAAAGCAAACATTTGGATTTATATTTATACCTTAGCGGTGTGCAACAACTACTGTTTGCATAATGGCGAGTGCACAGAACCCGAGAGCTGTACATGTTCACCAGGCTACAGCGGCAAAAGATGCGAGATATGTAAGTAGCAGTTTACATCTTTTTTTCCTTCGAATCTTTGTTGCATTCACGAGTGATTGGCGTGTGAACAAAGCTAAGAGAGGATGACGCGGACCAGACAAAAATTGGAACGGTTTTGACAACTGCGTTAATATCCAGAAGAAAGCACGTAATTATAGATGCGCGTCCAGTTTTCATATCCAACATGAAAAACTTCTTTTAATTCTAAGCATTTGCTACCTATTTCTAGCAATAAGATAAGGGTTCGAATTAACGTGTTGTTTTTTTTTTTGGTGAGGTTCAATGCAGTTGTTTATTTTGACTTGAGGACTGGAGTTTTGGCGGGGAGCACTAATTAGGGACAATGTAAACTGAAATTAACTATTAACCCAAATCAAGTCAAATGTTAGTTTTTGAGTAAAGGGGAAAACCGGAGTACCCGGAGAAAAACCTCTCGGTGCAGAGAAGAGAACCAACAAACTCAACCCACATATGACGCCGAGTCTGGGACGATCCCGGGCCACATTTGTGGGAGGGATGTGCTCTCACCACTGAGCCATCCCTGCACCCTAAAGGGAACGCTTTGTGACGCTTAATGAAAATCGGTGACTTGTGCATCTCATTACGTGTTTCTCTACACATATCTGTTTCTTATAGTAATGCTAAGACTAAAAGTGTTATGTCCTCTGTTATCTTCATTTCTTTTTCTTTTTTCAGCTTCGTGCAAACCAGACTGTATGAATGGTGGAACTTGTAATAACGGCACCTGTGAATGTCTACCTGGCTACTCCGGTCCATCGTGTAGAATTGGTCAGTGTGGTTGAAATGTCGTTAAAGTGCCTAGCACCTCAACACAGTTTTCCACTTCATTTATTCTCCGAAAGCGTCCCAAATACATTCTGTTGTTTTTAGAACCTTTTGGTTGAAAATTCACGCTTTTATTTGCTTTGGAAGACGGAAAATGTGGTTATACTTTGATCCGTAACCGAGTAATAAAGGGAATGGGTCGGGTCGACGTCTTAGACTGCTTTGCATTTTGCTGGTTCTTTGAAAAACGAGGCAAATTAATTTGTGACGTCACTCGGTATATCGAACCCATTCCCTTCATTGCTCAGTTATAGATCAAAGTAGAACCATTTTTCCGTCTTTCAAAGCAAATAAAAAAAGAGAATTTTTAAATCCAAAGGTTCTAAAAGCAACACAAGAAGATATCGGAGATTAAATAAAGTGGAAAACTGTGTTTAGGTGACATGCACTTTAAGCTATTTAAATAGAAGAGGTTCTGTATAAAATAAACTCAATAATGCATGCATTTTGATTGATTTTCTCCTATGAGCACACCAGGTTGGTAGGGGACTGTTTGGATGTCCATATATCAATTTTTAACTTCAAATTCTAATTTTTAAACTACATCAAATATTAACTATTTCTTATTTCTCCAAATTTTACTACTCTTTTGAGAAAAACTATCTCCCAAATATACCGAAAAAGCACCAAAAAATTCACAAAACACCCCAAAACATTGATTTGTGTTTTAAGCATAGGGTTTTTGTATTGCTTGAAACGCGAACGAGATATTTCCATTAAACCGATTTTAAGCCGCGTGAAAACGGCTTTCAGGTGTACCCCCGCCTTACGAGAACAGACGCACGGCAACATGGAATCTGTGTTAAATAGAGTGGATTGAGTCTGAAATTTGGTCGAGGGTCGAGGGTAACATGTCGAGGGTTCAAAGTGAGTAACCCAAAAATAAATCATCGAGTGAATTATTTGAGCTGTAGTGATTTTACCAACATTTACTATCATCCTAGCATACCTCACATGCATAAAGCGCAAAAACGCTCTAATTCACAGGCCTAATGTACATCAAAGTAGATCTATACGACTCAAACTGAAATAAAAAGAAAATTCCTTGAAGAGTCATCCTCAGAGAAATAACGTTGCTTTCGAGGATATCATTTATTGATTTGCTTATTCAAAATTGTTCTGAAGGGTTTATTTAGGAGAATCTCTTGATGAGGTAAAGTGTTCAAAGTGAGGGTAATTTTAATTATCATCGTTACCACCCCTAAAAACGTAAGAGCATAGGATGAACAAACCATTCTTGAGAAATGAAGGAGAATCCTACAACTTGGAAATTTTATTCTAAATTTGCAGGGAGCCTATGTTCTCTTCCTGCAGACAACGGTCCATGTTTGTCTGAAATTCAAGATGCTCTCTCTCCGGCGAAGAAGACAAGCCTGACACAGGCCTGTGCTAATTATTTATCGGACTTACAAAACAGTTGCTCGATCCAGACTACTTCATCCAACTTTCAGGAGTGCAAAAACATTTGTGGTAAGTTCAGTTTGCCCTTATCGATTGTAGTTGGCTATTTTTGAAGTAATCAAGAACAAAAGAACGGAGTCGACGGTCAGGGAGACAATTTCTCATTTTCCGCTTTTTTTCTTGGACCAAAAATGCAAAGTATTCCCCTGAACCTTGCCTGCGAGCAGGCTCTTTTGTCTACCCCAATCCTCTCGCGGCTACAAAAGAGCCTGCTGGCAGGCTACCCTGAACCGCTTAACCGCGACTCTCTTCTTTTTTTCATGCGAAATCCGAGACTGGACCATTGCACATTATCTAAAAAAGGGAACGCTTTTGATAAATGTTACTGAGTGTTCTCCCATCCTTGGACTCGACCGGAATACTTGTAGGCGCCATTAATAAGAGCGATTGCCGAACGAAGCGAACCGCCCGGGGACTTTTGGAAATTGCATCCCAGTCTCCCGCTTGGTTCTCATCATGTTTGCCATCTTTGTTTTTCTTTTTACCTCCCAATAATTCACCATATTTTCCAACGAAGATCCTGGTCCCAGATTCTCTTCAACTTAACGTACTCGTTTCGAAAAAAACGGTCGATGAACGTCACAGAAATGCCTCCTAAACCCCTCTTCTCCAGTGGACGTGAACATTTACTTTAAGACAAACCTAACTGTAAGCCTAATTAGGAAGGGGACGTTAAGACTTTTAGAATCTTCTGTGTTGTCTATCGTGCTGTATTTCTTGAGCTGTCCAGTTAAGATGACAGTATCTCGTGGTTTTTCAATTTTACTTTCAACGCACTTTTTACTTTTAACTCAGTTCTGTGGCCTCCGAGGAAGCTCTCTTTTACGGAGAATTTGCCACTCCCACCACATAAATCCTTTACCTAAATCCCTATTGTCCCGAGAATGTTGACATTTCATTATCATCAGCATTGTTCTTTTGATTTCGCGTTGTCTACTCTTTCGTTCAGGTTCTTTTCGCTCAAGTTGATGTCGTCCAGTTCTTGTTCAGGTCCACTCTTTTTATAAAAGTACAATACTTTCTTTCAAGGAGACATGTTCGCATTTTCATTTGCATTCATGCTTACCAAATCAGTCGTGATTTCTCTACTGTGGCTCTTCTGGTTCTCTCTATACCTGTTTGAACCTGAATAAACTGTCAATCATTCGCACCCATGGATGGCTGGGTACCAGACCTTTACTTGGGTGGTCCTCCCCTTCCGCCTTCCTCTGGTCTCTTACGAAATCTAATCCTTGCAACAGACTACAATTACGTCAATAGCCTACCTGACAGTCAAAACGCCCTCACCCGGAAGATTGGAGTCGTGATAATCGACAACACGTGTCTACGGGGTGTAACTAAAACTTAAAACTGTATTAAATTTTCTGCGGTTATAATAACAATACATGACTGTTTCGTTTACACGTTTTGTGGACGTGTTCGTGTTTTTTGTCACATTCTCCTGAGCTCTGCTTTTGCGTGCTAAATCTCAGTCACATAGCACCATGTAGTCACGTGCCCATGCATCAGACATATGTTGGACTTCGACCACTGGGACAATAACGATTGTTGCAATAAGAGGTTTTATTGAAATTATTTCAGTAGAACTTTATACATAGAGACTGGAGTTATGAGATTCGATTTAGATGCTGTGAGTTAACTATCTTAAGAAATAATTCTTCTGTGGTTCACAGGCATGCCATGGTTTATGATCATATACGATAACGTGCGTAGAAAAAAGAAACCATTTATCGTGGGAAGCTCGTATTAAATCTTAAGTATAGTACCGGAAGAACGGTTATCGCGACCCAGTCAGCTTAGTAGCCATTCCCATGTTAATGAAGTGGGGATCCCGTCAATTGATATACACAGCCACAAAGTGTGCAAAACTGCACGAATCAAGCATGTAATTGAAGAATAATATTGGAGTTGTCACCAGGTGGTCTAGTAATGCCTTGGTTGGTAAGTTAAGGAGGCACTTTTTCTTTTTTTATAATGCCTTGGTTGGAAGTGAAGTCACGAGTCTTCCTTTTTTACGACTGGACTTATTTATCTTTAATATTTTATCCGCTATTCAGTTTGAATCCATTTTTATTTTTGTGAGTCTTAGCGTTGGAAATTTGTAGTAAATAATTAAAATAAATAAAATAAAATGGTGATCTACGAAAGTTCCACATTGTGCCCAAATGCATCTCATCCTTCTTTTTTTTTAATTTTGCGTGCCCTCAAATTAAAGTTTTCGTTGATGATAATTTGTCGATTTTGCAATTGCTTAAAGAATCGTTTAATTGTCAGGGGCGCCCAACGATAATCTTCGGTGAAATATGTGTTCGGGAGTGTCAAATTGTTCTAAAGAATTTCGGTTTTACGCTGCCAAACAGCTATAGATTTCTTTACTAAAACATCACCTAAAAGATCGGAACGAGGGAAAAGTAGTCCCTTACGTTTTCCTAAGGGATATTTTTTTCAATATTTGCCCTTAAAAAAGGTCACCTAGCAGTTTCGGATGAGCAAATGGTTCGCTGGTTCATAGAAGGTAACGTTCAGTAGCAATTTCTGAAAGGAAGATATCATTCCCTAAAATATTCGGGCACTTCAATTTTTTAGCTAAGATATCCGAACAGATCCGGTGTTTCATCACGGTCTTCAGGACGCCATTATGGACTGAGACTGAAGTAAGAAATTATGCGACGTGTATAATTATAATTATGTATTGTTCAGGGGTATCAAAAGCAAGAAAACATTAGAGATTTGGCATCGTGTTTGCATGAAACGAGAAACAGTAGGCTGCCATTTGTGTCCTTCGCGCGGACAGAGTCATCTGACTTTCTCCTCAAGGAGCGCTTACGTGAAACATCGAAAGGCAGGGCTCCTGTTTCTGATACTTTTTTGTAACAATTTCCATATAATTACTTGTTCCTCTCTTAAGAACATTCTCGATGCCTGTAACAGGCAAGAAATGATCCAAAATTAAATCTTTCATTCCCAAGATCTGAATGTTAATTCTCCTTACTGAGTGCCATACATCACTCGTTATGTCAGTTATGGGAATTTGATGATATGTTTGGACAAAAAAAGCCCCGGTGATAAATTTCTTTATTCTTGCAACCAGTTTGCTTAACAATGTATTGAGCCTGTGAAAATTTATATCAATCACTCTTTGGAGTTAAAGGGTTAAATTAGTCCTTTGTTTTTTGGTCGCGAAACGCGAATTTCGTGCTGGTTTGCGATGCTAAACTTTAACATCTCTCTATTGTTTAGCCAACAAGAGTCCGTTTGCACATTCTAAAGGTGGGCTAAAGCTTTCGAATAAAGATTATCTATGTGACGAGACAGTCAAATGACTCTGTCCGCGCGAAGGTATTTGTTCAGTATCGTAATCAATGCTAATTTTAAAAAAACGTACAAACCCTAGTTAGTTTCTTCCCTGTCACGTACTAACTATGCTAGGGACTGGTAATTTGTTACTTTACAGTCTTGGTGATTGTGTTATAAAGACGTCGAACCGTGGGCTTTTGGCAGTATTTTTTGCACAGCTTCTTGCTTATATACTTATTCATTCATTCACACATTCATTCAAACCGGTCAAATTCAGTTATGCTGGTTCAAGTGAGCTTTGCACTCTCAAAAAACCCTTTTGCCCTCTTTGAGAGGCATAGCACGCTGTTGTATAGATTTGATTGTTCATCATGCACGTATCTCATGCATGCCGGTTTCGGGCATTCCATATAAAGAATTCACTTTTGCTTTGCAACCCAAATCACTTTTCCATCGGACTGAAAATGGTGAGAAGAGTAACAAAAACGAATTCTTCGAAGAGAGTGTTAAATTTTGCACGATGTAATCTTGATAATGATTTGATTTCAAAAGCTCGTTATTTGCACGACATCCTTGCCAGGAAATGACCCCCTTGTGACTGAAAAAAATAAATGTAGAAGTCAACCTAATCACACAAAACAGATCTTGTCTTTTCGGGGAATGCATGTACATATACTTTGTTTGATTGTGATTTTATGTTCAGCCGAGTTTATTCTGGTTCATCGTTAAACGCACGCACATATATAGGACATAGCAAAAGTCTATGGATAATACAAATTTGAATGACAAGTTCATAGTTTGAAAGTTTCAAGTATGACCGGCTCAGTTGCATTCATGCACTATAAATGTGATTTGCAGATGATCTTCACACATCCTCTTTACGTGTATCTGAATTTGCCTCTAAAATCCCAGACATGCTTAAGTTTATGTCATAATGATAGTTCTTCGCTTGCATGTACCACGATGTGGTCAGTTGTAACGTAGATCTATACCATGCCCTCAGTCATGATCTACTTCATGTACTTTCACCACGATTACTAACCGCAACCATTTTTTTACACGATTACACCAAGTCTCGATCTTGTACATAGGAAGATTTTTTTTTCCTTGGTAGAAAAATTGGTTAATCGATGGCTTGGTCGTATTACCACGATTCCTGAACGCCAAGGCCACTTCCATATCATTGTATAGTGCCCGTTGTCATATGCTTCGTCCTTCAAGAGCTTCCGACTAAGTTGGATGTGCTGGCATCGTGCCTCCCGGAATTCTCGGTTGCTCAATCTGCTGAAATTAGGGAATATCATCGGATTCACAAAATGAGTTAAGAATACAGTGACTATGAAATTAGCCGTGTGTGCCTCACTTTTCGGCGGCAGCCATGTTGTTGTCGATCAGAT
>JALIRR010008565.1:0-2500 GCA_023091755.1 Montipora sp. Colony 1 RG-2022
TCGGATAGGCAACCAGTGAAGTTGCTGAAGGAGCGGCGTAATATGACAGTGTTTAGGCGCGTAGAAGATCAATCGCGCACTAGCGTTCATGACACGTTGGAGTTTTTGTATATGATGGTCAGGAACTCCGTAGAGGAGACTGTTGCAATAGTCTAACCTACTGGTTATAAATGCATGAATCAGTTTCTCAGTACATTAGCTCGCGTTCTCTTGTTGCTCGGCCTAACGATTATTTTTTACCTAAGGCAGGCCGTCTTGGCAATCCGTCTTTTTGTAGCGGCTTCAAGGGCAGCACGACCAGACAATTCAAGGGCACTGCTTGGTAGCTCAGTGGACCCATTAAAATATTTTGTAAAGGAAGAAGAGTGGCAAATTCTTAAAGAGAGGAGAAAGAGGCAGAAACGAAGGTGAAAAGGCAAGCAAATCTCGCAGATCGAAAAAGAGACAGCACGCATCATTGAGGAGCAAGGCCGGGAAGCATGTGAGACAAGGAAACGGGCTGGCATGCACCAAGATGAAGGCGCACCAAAAAAGGCGCCTTGCCAAAGTTTGGGTTCCAAGAAGGAAATCAATCCCATTCAAGTAACAGTCGATGCCAAACATTTAGGATCAGGTACTTATGCTTCCTGCTACGTTGGGTCGTACAGAGGACTGGATGTTGTTGTCAAACAACTGAAAATTAAAAAATTCAGGGAAGAAATGCAAGAAGATGCTGAGAGGAGGGTTCGCAATGAATTGATCTACAAGGCTCGCATTATCAACAAGCTGGGTGACCATCCAGGCCTTCCTCTACTTTTCGGGGTATGTAGTAGGGGCACACCATTCGCCTTATTATTATTGGCAAAATAGACAATAGCTCAGCTTTCATGATTTCTAGCGTGTTGACCAAAGTGGCGATATCCACAGTAACAGAGTGGCTGGATGTTATTCGAAATGTTGCCGAAGCTCTCATTCACGTCCACAACGCTGGATTCGCCCATAATGACATGGACAATCCTATTTTGATTGATTTTGGTAAGAGCTTGCCAGTGACTGGTCTCAAAGGACCTAAGGTTCTCCCAACAGAGCAGCAGAAAAGATACAGGGAAGAGTATCCACACATTGCCCCGGAAATAGTCACAGGAAAGCGAAGGACAAAGTTTTGCCAGTGACACCTTCAGCTTTGCCTATATGGCAGAGCTCATTTTCACGAAGGCCAAGCTAGATCCCCTGCCCAATGTAATTAAGGGGGCTTTAGACTCTGATCCAGACAGAAGACCAACCTTGACCAAAATCCATGCACTTCTTTTAACTACAACATATATTTATTTTAAATTCGATCCTGTCTCACGCTCTAGGATGTAGTGGGAATGGGAAAACGCAGGAAGCATGACTGCGAGAAAAACTGGTTGGGAGTCGTGGAAAGGAGACCTAAGGCATTAAATGTTGTTATTTTCCCATTCCTATTCTCTGAGGGCACAGAACAGGCCATTTAAGAGTGAATGTCCGTAAAAATCAAGCAACCTTTGAATTCCGTGCAAACCTTGAAAAATCGATTTCGCTCATACTTCCAAGTTTGAAAGAGTAATGTGTACCAAGAAGCATGCTATACTTAGTTTGGGTTGTTACAGATTTATTTCGGAGAAAAATGCAAATTACCGAACACCGCCGAAAATGCCGCTCGGACAAGCGATTTGTCTCTTCATTTTGACGGTTTTGTGAGGTCAACTGAAGCATCCCTCATAAAACATTCCTCCTAATCCTAACTGAGCAATCTCTTAATTGTCGTTTGGCTAAGTTTGAGTGCATTTAAGACACTCTATAGTTTTCCAAATAATTTTATTCTTGGCGCCTATATTTTTTGTCACTAAAACTGAGTCTTACAAAATATCTTACAGAGAATGTGCTCTACCTTTAAACCCTTTGAAACTTTGGCCATCGAATGTTGAGACAAAGGTCTTTCGTCTGATAGAGAGAAATCTCTGGGCAATTACTTTTGCGTGACGCCTCGAGCGCTTAAAATGTCGTTAAAATGCATTCTTGTGACCTTTCGGGTCAAAACACAGCAGGCCGATATCCGTCTTTGATTTGATATGAAAATAGATGAGACCGCTTTAAATAAAGTGCAGAAAGTAAAATGATACCATTTTAATCCATACCTGTTTTTTAGTGAGAAGTGGGAGCTTTAACAATGTTCGGAACTACACTTATGTAAACGGCCACAGCAGAATATAAACATGATGAACGTTTGTCAACGCAACAACCACAGGATACCCAATGGTAGACCGAAGTGCTCCTCTTTCTCAGGGACGGCGGAGCTAGGGGGACTGCCCATGAAGAAAAAATAGAGGGAAAAAAAACGCATAAAGCATAAAAAGAGAAAACTAACAGAAGGAAAAAGTTGCATTTCCGAGCTTCAAGATTTCAAAATTTTCTGGTGGAGAATTTTCTTCGGGGAACCCCCTACAAGTTAGTGGCTCTTGCTTGTTAGCCCCCTCCCCCCCCCACAATACAAAATATG
>JALIRR010008565.1:7500-18134 GCA_023091755.1 Montipora sp. Colony 1 RG-2022
GATAGCAGCTTTGGCATTCGCTATGACAATTTCCACTGCCTGGGCAAGAACCTTAACAGAGCGCCAGTTCCAGTGATCAGATGTCGGAATTCAGTTAATCGATGCACGGGGTGGTTTACGGATTTACGCATTATGACTATGAAGTTTGGACTTCTTCCATCGTATGGTTTCAAGATCAGGACAAGTTGATTTCTCACAAAGGAAGTAAATCTCTCCCTGTAATAACTGGATTTAACTTTTGAAAGAACGGATTAAAACAAACATGAACTCAACAGATTTTTAATCTAATTCCATGTGCTCCTTGCCGCTAGTACACTTGGGTCTGTGTTAAACTTACTTCACAAAAACACTACAATCTCTCCCTTGTTGTAAATTAATTGTCCATTGTTCATTTGGCAGAAAACCACAGTTGAGAATTGACACCTAACAGTCCAAACAGTTCAATGAACGACTTCAAGTAACTGCAACTAGCATGAAAACTAAAATCACTTTGTTGCGCTTTCAACAACGTGACATGGCATTCCTGAAATGTGTCACCTTGAAGATGGAAATCATCAATATACCCAGAACTTAAATGGCCCACACTCCACAGAGCAGAGTAAACGGCTTTTAACAGCTTAGTTAAAATGCGGGGCACACTGGCCAGACCGTTGGGAAGACAAGTGTACTGAAAATACTGGCCTTTGTGGTGGGAGGAGTCAATAGGGACTGTGAGATTTGTGAGCCTCCATGTGATTTTGATGCTAAAGGTGATAGCATGCTCACAACACGCTTCCACTTGAAAACAAAATTACTTCTTTACTATTTTTTAGCTTTAGCACGCAAAGAATCTTTCCTAATTAAAAATTTGTTTTGTTTCATAGGATACGCTTAGCACAATGAAGGGTGTTTACAGTCTCGAATAAAACCCAGTAGAACTGAAGCTAACATTTTCTTCTGCATTTGCCGTGACATGACAATCATGCAATCATTAATTTTGACAATGGCCTTTCACTCGCGGGTGTGAAAAAGCCCCCAAACATTTTTATGCCAAAAAAAAATGTGAAATATCTTTTTTTTGAACAGAGAGCATTTCGTGGTTTGAATCAGTGAATTATGTCCTGACAAACTGAAGATATGATTTTTTTCAGTGTTTGCAGTGACACAGAATTTACAATCATTTCATGGTGGCCTCTTGTCGACACGTGCAAAACACCCCACTATTTCCTTGGAAATATATTTCATGGAAAGTTTGTAAAAATATTTTTCTTTGAACAGAATCAGTGAATTATGTCCTGAAATACCAAAGGTATGATTTTTTTCAGTGTTTGCCGTGACACGGTATTTACAACATCATTTCACAATATTTTTTCTTGCAGCAACCAAAATGAAAAAAAGGATGGTTTGTGAACACGTTTTTGCTCGTATTGTTTTGGTCTGGATCTTATAACAAGAAAGCAGTTAGTTTTGCCAATCGATCTCTCGAGACACTTTGGTTGGATGCTGCCGAAGCATACTAAAAAGGTAAGATTAGGCTTTATAGCAGGCAAGATTTAGCACATTAAGTGTGCTAAATTATGCATGCTAAGTGTGACACTGGACATGCCGAGGAAACAAAGAATTGGCGTGCTAAGTTTTTATATCAAAGCCAAGTGTGTTCTCTTTTGTATTCGAAATTAAATATCACATATCTGTACTAGAGGACACGCTTAGAGTGCCGTGTTATCATGTTGTGAGCGTGCTTTCACCCTTAGCATCTAAGTCACATGGATGGTCACTTATGCGTCTTTCAGGTAACAACCTGGTTTCATCACGCTAATGGCCGTTTCAAGCATGTCCATGACACCTTAAGTGATCAGCTTATCGACTTCAGCTTGAACAATACCTCGTTCTTTGGCATTGAATATACTTGCCTTCAAACGCTATTTGGACTTCAGTAACATACTGAAGGATCACAGGATCGAAATTAAGGCCTTCCCACTGCGGCAAAAAGTTGCTTAGTCTACCAGCTTGAAAACTGGTTTGCTTAGCAAGCGTGTTTTGTACATCATCACTGTGTGATGACATGACAACCTTTTCACGTACCTTCGATATCAATGGCGTTGTGGCTTCTTGCCCCCTTCTGTCTTTTTCTTGAACTTCAGATACGGGCTGCACCCTAAAAAATGCGAGTTTTTACAGCCCTGGTACTGGTAGGGATGAAATCTGTTCCACTTCTGGCTAGCGAAGGATCCATGCTGTCCAATTTGGAAAATATTGGATGAGAAAAATTCTGAGGACTGCCAAAATTGGACGAGGCCGTAGGCAGAGTCAGTCATTGGTAATTAGGCATTACTCAGTCAAGCTATTGTCCTTAAGAAAGGCAAACTAAAAGATTGTGAATTATTTTTATTTCCAAAATATTGCCTGAACTCCAGAGGAATTCTTTGTCTGCTTGGCTTAAGGCATGACAGACATTATTTTGCTTTCCGTAACTCTGCGTTCGGTTCAAGTGGTTGCCTCAGTGAATTTGCAAAATCACGATCTCACGAAATACTGTAGTTTCTGCCATATTTTTTAAAATAACGTTCCAACTAGCACTGCATGGCAGCCAAACGTTCTGTTTCGTATTCATGACGTTCCTTTTTTCTAATTTCAGCGAAAAAACGGCAAAGAACTGCATCTAGATCATGACGAGGGATATCTTCCAACTTTCTCGCTTTGTTACGCTACATCTTCGACTCTGAAAACATTTAGCCAAGTTTTTGTACTCTTGGAGGTGTTTTAGTTTTGGTTTTTTCTTCTCAGGTTGGCAAGATCTTCTTCTGGCAACGCAGGAAATCATTTGCAGTGATATTACTGAAAACGTCCTGAGAAATGGAAAAATTTGCCAAATGTCTGTGCCTAAACTCCGCCATTGCCAACTACTACAGAGGTGACGCTATGCTTTGTGCTTATTGGCTAGTTTCCATTACCTATTGTATTTTGTAGGATTTCATTGGCTTAGACAAACTGTCCTATATTTTTTAAATTGGACAGTTTGCCTGCTTTTAGAGGAAAACCCTATCAAAAACTATCCAAATTTATCCTAAATTGGACAGAAGAATTAAAGAATAATAGCCTGCTTTTAGAGGAAAACCCTATCAAAAACTATCCAAATTTATCCTAAATTGGACAGAAGAATTAAAGAATAATAGCTATGCTGACAATTGCGTATTAACTATCACCTACATAGATTAAAATAATGAATAACTAGTGCTAAATTTTACTTTTTAATATTAATGCCAATTACTTCAAAACGAATACGAAAATAATACTTATAATGAGAGATCCCTCTTTAATTGAACTGTAATATTACCATGTGCAGCCCTGGATAGCTTGCTCCGAAGCTACCCCAAGAAGGCACTGATATTTATCTCCATAAACATCTAATTTACAGCCATGAGATCAGTGCTCATCACATAAGAAATGACCGTGAAGGGAGACCACGAGGTGAGTTTGAGTTCTAGTACTGTCAAGCTGACTGTGGAAGAGTTTATAGCACAAACGTGACAAGGAGCAGGTAAGACCATGGCTTATAGGGTATCCTTAACAATCAATTTTTAATTTCTGTTGTATGAATGATGTGAAGTTCATGGATAAACAATAAAAAATACCATTTCAAGCCACATTAAGCTAACAAGACATTGATAACCAGACTCATAATGGCGAAAAAAGTAAACCACCAATCCACTGACCAAAGTTAATTTCTTCTCTTTACTCTGTAGGCATGAACAACGGTTCCACCAAAACATTGACCTGCCAGAATAATCACTGAAGAGCAAACAAAAGATTCTAGCTAGAGTGACCATCTCTACCATTATCATGAGCTAAGCTCAAATTTGGTGGAATCTTGTTTGCTTTTGATGATGCTCTAAAGGAAAGTGGTGATCAGAGGCAGGCACTGTTTTTGTACAAGGCATGGGGCCACTATTTGCAGCTTTGTATTCAGAATTTGAGGCATTCCAGCTGCTCTGGAACAGATTTTACAATAAGTATGGTCTCCTTGCGGCACCAAACCATCATGTATGACCCCACCATACATTGAACAATGCCCGAAAAAGGTTTGATTTGAGATTAAATATCGTTTTTTGTACCTCTTAAAGAAACAGATGGAAAAGGTCCTGAAGACTATGTGGAGAGCTCTGGGTCCCAACCTAAACCAGGCCAGTGCAGCACAAGTGGCTCAAGCCCTTGAAAATCTAGAACTTCTCCTATTTTCCATTGATTCTGATTGTGGTCCAGATGATCATCATGGTTACAGATCAAAAGGCAATAATGAAGAGCAGTTTTACAAGTCATGTCAGACTTAATGGAAATCTTAGCCTTTAAGTACACACAAGGCAGGTCTGGCCATCCTTCCTTTCCAGATTTCCCAAGCAGCATTGTCAATCTGGACTACCAGGATCTTCATGAATGGTAACTGAGAAAACGAAGCTATGGCAGTCCATTTATGAACGCAGAAATTAGGTTAATTGCACTGACTAATATCAAATCATACCTAGTTTAATCGTGTGTGATTACAGTAAAAGTCAGAGGACGCAGTGTTCTGACCATCTTTACTGATGCTGCAGGAAGTTTTAACCCTTCAATCCCCAAGAGGGATAAACATTGAATTTCTCCTCACAACAGTTTGATAGTGTCTATAGTGAATATGTTATAGTTGAATTCTTTTTCCTACTTCAAAATTTCAACTAGTTCAACTTTGATTTTCCTTTGTTTCAGGTTATGATAATGACTATTAAAAAAACACAAGTCAAAATTGAACTGGTTTGAAAAAATTTAAACCAAGAAAAAAACTTGAACCACGACAAATATACACTAAATTATGATGTAAATATAAATGTACCATATTGCAGAATACTACAGGATCGTTTTTTTCTCAACTTCTGTGTGATACGTTTTCATAAAGGAAATGTAAAGAACATGTCTGGTTTTATTGATCTCGTTTGAATGAACTCCTCTTCGATGTTCACTGAACTATCCGAGTCACTTTGCATAAGCAAGTTAACCTTTTAAAGGCTGAGGAAGTAAGAGCAAATTGGGGTTTTCTCTCCCAAAGAGTTCCACCATTAACTCAAGATTGGGAATGCCTTCAAACAGTTCATGAAAAACTTCAAGTATCTTTAAGGCATGCTGTAAGGGAATATGATCTATTGCTGTAAATATCATGTGAGCTTTTTCCATAAGTACATCATTTTTCAGGGTCTGGGTCAATGTTATCACTTTACAAGTTCATTGTTTCAATTAATCCTTGAACAACTTCACTGAGAACTTGTCATTAGGAGAAACAGGGTGGGTCAATGTGGGTTGTGACAAACTAACCACAGGTTCTGATTCAACTGGTCCTCTAACAGTGCATCCATCTCCGGAACACTTGCATGTTTTGGCACAATTTCCACAAAAATCATGTGTTGGTATACTAGATGTTATCCGACTGTCAAAAGGCTTATAGGCCTCCACTCTCAAACAACCATCTGTTTTTAGAAATGTTTTTACATCTTCCTCACAGAACGCCAACTGTTGTCCATGGTAGATAGTGAGTATATGGGTTAGCTTATCATCCCCGCCAACGCGACCTGACTCTTGATGGTGGCCCAGCAAATTTCGGGCTGGTCCCCAATGGATTATATACCTCACGTCTAGGAAGTTTACCCCCATGCTCAGGGCAGTACCACCCTGTTCTTTCCTCCCGGAAATCAATCGGATTTTCCGTACAGAAGGAAAGTGCCCCTTTATCTAGTCATCCCGCCAGAAAGACCGTGGGAACGAGGTTCTCACACATTGAGCTAATGTATGAACACAAGGCCAAGGCATTTTCTTTTCAATTAGTTGGGTTTTGTTCTTGGACATCAAACTCAAACGGTTCAGGAGAAGTCACCTGGTCGTCATTCAGTCAAAGAGGCGATTTTGCTAAGTTCAGGAAATTTTACAAAACTCTATTGCTGCTTTTCTTCTAACCTTGCGATCAGGCTTACTCAAGCATATTAAGGCATGACCCAAATCCTTGTCCTGGACCCCCAGCATTGAATCTTGCGGGTAGACCAGTTGTTGGGCTCTCGCAACTGGATCTTGTGAGCAAAACAAACATGGCGGACATGTGTACGTTCAGTTGTGATGGATTAGTGTACATTGTTTCGGTTTTAAGTGCTTTTTGTTTTCTATCGAAAGTATTATTGAAAAGAAAGGAAATTTTTGTGCCTTAATTGTTTCTGTGGGACTTCGAAAGCCATGAAAGACTCGGATTTTATTTTCTTTGTGCTATCGGCTGCCGCTGCGGGATGTCGCAGCGCAAATTCTGATCAATCTTAATCATGGACCCGTCTGAGGACATAAGGGATGCATTAACGAGAGAAAACTACTGCTGTTTTGAAGGTAAGTAAACGAAGTTTATTTTTGTTATTAAAATCTAAGCAAAAAAGCTCACGGATCTTTAAGTGTACGAGCTCGCGAAGCTACACTGTAAGTCAAGTGTGTACGCTAAGGGCTTCCCCAAGTTTAAATCCGAAAGCAAGTCGGTTTTTGCTGGAGGTCTTATGTTGTTTAAGCCTCTGAAATTATCCTCTTTTCACTTTACCACATAATTGTGGATCGCGAAATTACTTTTCTTTGACCAAAAGGTATAACGACCAGTTTTTAATAAAGCAATTCGTTGTCTGATTAACATGTAAATTCTCTTTGCAATGTATCAAGTATTTTGAGAGAATAAATAAGAGAATACACTAGTCAGTCATCAATTGCAATGGTAAAAAATCATGATATGTTTTTCCATAATTTAATGTATGAATTTTGTCGTGTTTAATGTTCATGGTAAAATCTAAAAGCATCCTTAAATTAGCTTTAATGCAGATAAGTTTTTTGTGTTAGAGATTGCTACTACATATTGTAAAATTTAATGTAAGATTGATCAGTGCTTGTTTTAAAAGTGGGAAACAAAGAAGAAGTCCACATTACATTACTCTACGTGTAAACCTGTTAGCTTTAAACGTTTTGTTGTAAAAACTCAAATTAAAAAGTGTTAGGCCATCAGGTTAATTCTAAAAACTGTAGTAGACTAAAAACTATTTTATAAATTAAGTGAACTAGTTGTCTTATTAATCAATTAATCTAACAAGTCCTTTGAAACTAATTGTCATGTTTGATACTGGAATGGTTTAATTACTATCTACAATGTCTGTACAGTTATTTACACCATAATTATACATGAAAATATAAAAAGTGTAATATCTTAGAAAACATGTACGGTGATGTTCCATGACTCAAGTAGTTTCACTGCTATTTTCGTTTTTTTGTTTAATGCACTGAACTCATCATCACTCATATAATCAGTGTTATTGGGCAGTCTACCGTGCATTGTCAAAAAAGCTTCATTCCATTTTTTTAGCTACTCACTAACATTCCGTAGTTCTCTTAAAACTGCTGTTTGCACTTTGCTTAGAACTGTGTCATACTTCTTTCGATAGAAGTGTGCTTTTGGGTTTTTCATGACTGTTTGTTTTAATCGTTCTATTTCAGAAACTTCTGGTATTTTGCCTAACACTAGCTCGAGGGCTTTTGCTGTCTTTGACTGGGTTTCCTTTCCTTTGTCCTGTACTTTTCTGTTTTTGTTATTTGGCTCAACGGGGCATTCATTTCCACAAGCTGTAGCAATACTTTCTTGAATACACAAGTTACTTCTGAAAATGTTATGGGGTGTTTCATTGTCATGTAATTCCTGTGGCTCTAATTCATTCTCATCACTTGTAGTGTCCTCAGCTATTTCCAAATCTTCTTATTGATCTTCAAGGATTACTTCAAGTGTAGTCTCCCCTTGATCTTCACAGGTTTCTGGATTACTATCTGCTTCAACTTCAGAAATAAGAGAAATCATGTCGTCATCACAATCTGTGCAGGCTGTCATCTGTCCAGTATTGAGTCATGGCCCATTCTCTGGTTCAAGTGTCTGTTGCAGTTCACCTGTATTTCCCCTCTGGAAAGTGAGTTTTCCATCTTTATCTCTTATTTTGTAAAGTGGAAGATTATTTGGCTGGGAGGCACATTCCCTCCAGGTCTCTTCCAGATACTTGTGGATTTGACTGATATTGTTGGATCTGAAGTGGTGAAGATGAGGTCCTTCTCTGTTGTTTGGCTGGCCTGGTGCATCAAAAAATTCAACAGAACCATCCTCCTTCCATTTCCACCACACTTCAGGTCCAGGGTTAAGGAAATCAGCGATCTTGGAGAGATGTGCCTGCCATAAGCTAGACTTCTTTGTCATGAAATCCTTAGTTATAACTGTGTTGAATGGCTGGGGCAGTCCTTTTGCCAGGTGGGAGATCTCTTTCTCTTGATTAGAAAGGGCTGTTAGACTGTCTGTTTCTGCTGCCATTGCATCTTCAGCTTGAATGTGCAGGTAGGCATTTAGCACATGATCTTCTACTTGCTTATTCCAGGTTTTCCTGGTGATGTCTTCTATTCTGCCAAAATACCTTTCAAAGAGCTCCGCACAAATGGAGCGGAGACAGACTAGCCTGTACAGCAGTGGAGCATGATCTACAGCACCATGGTAGTAAATGCCACACAACTTTCGTTGGGGTAGCTGCTTTGGTGGGATTAGTTGCCTTTGGATGGCTTGCCCATGTCTGAACGAGATGTTGTATAGCCGCAGCACTGATCTTGGACTTCTTTTGTCATCATTTTCATAGTACATACTCATCATTTCACAAAAAAGGAGAAGGACTTCTTTTTCATTGTTGCTTAAGAGATTTTCATTTGCCATTGCAATTGTTACTTTCTGTAGGCCTCTGCAGTAATCTGTTGCTCGAAGTTTGTCTTTGTTTAATGTAACGTGGTAAGTAGTAGTGCTTCGACATTAGTCATGTGTAGAGGTAATTCTGTGAGGATGTTTGCAATGTGATTAAGGCAAGTGTGAAGAGGTTAAAAAAAAAGTACTTCATAATCTTGAAGGTTAAGTTCCTCAAGTGTATGTTTCTGTGATGCAAACAACAGGGCAGGTATTCGGCTTGTGCCTCTCAGCAAATCTGTTAATCTTTCTTGAAGATCTTTTTTGTTTCCACTGGTGTCAGCTCCCCTTGATGTCAATTCTTCTCTGAGACGATCAACTTTGAGGATTTAAAGGGACATGCAGCATCTGATTTTCCAAACTTTCCTTCCAGTACCAAGGTTTGTTTTTCCTCTAGTTTACGGTACTGTTGGTAAGCCATGTACTGATAATCCGCTGCACGTCTCATGTTACCGTTACAACCTGAGCAGCCAAAGTGTCCACCTTTTTGTGTGCCATCCTCAAACTCAACAGCTGGGTTGTTCCCGTTCATGAATCTCATTTTTTCTTCAATACCTGCTGTTAAGGATACATGCAGCTGTTTTAAGCACTCTCTACGTGTTGGCACAAATGCTAACTGATCAGCATCTTTCGCTCCTGAGGCACCCAGCATGTAAAGATGTGGAGCTTCTATAGTAGACTGAACATATATGGCTTTTCCATTACTCTTTTGCATGTACTCTTGCCTAGTAAGATGTACAGCAGGATCATAGATTTCTCTAAGCAGGAACAACATAAATCCTGCACCTGCTATGCTAGAATGGTCCTGCCATATTAGCCAGTGTCGGGTTCTTTCACTCTTTTTTAGCTGCTTGCAGAGTTCATCGTGTGTCATAGCAGTGGTTTGTTCATGCAGAGACTTGAGTTTTGCCTTAAGCTGCTGGGTGGTCATGTTGGCATGCTCTTCATCACTTCTCAATCTCAGGAGATCACTATGTCTTTTCGCACTTTCTTCAAAGACTTGACTAAGAGGGTACTTTCTTTTCAATTTCTGAAGTGAGAACAACTTTTGTATACTCAGTGTCTAGAACAGGAGTTCCGAGATTGAACTTCCCCGAAGCTATTCTTTCTTTAATATCCACCCTAAGTTTCTAGTTATTTCTTGGCACAGGCACTGACACTCTTCCACCAACTTGTTTTTTCAGGGCTCTTCTCACTCTACTTTTTCCTAAAAGTTAAAAGAGGTTCTTTAAGTAAAGCGCATGGTGACGACAATCTGGGTGGACATTCAGTCTGGATAGGTCATTCTCTTGATAGATTTAACGTAACTTTTCTTTACTATGATGGGAACAAGTTGGGAGACTTTAAGTTATGTTTACATTTAAAAGTACGATATTCAGTTTTGTAAGAAAAGAAAGAGTGAGCGCTATTTCACCATATCAGTTGCCATCGTTTCAACTTCTTTTAACTACTTTAAAGCATTATTTTTACATTTTTTAGAGGAAAAGTGTACAAGTTTTCTGTTCTTTGACTTTGGTTGTTTTTACATGTATGTACAGTAATTTTATGTGATTTTAATCAACACTTTTATACCATAGTAGGCGTCTATTAACTAGATAGACCTCAAAAGAGAACTAAATGCTAGTTTACCTTCAGTAGGCTTTTCAAAGGGGGTTATATTCCCTCCTTTTGATTTCAGAAATTCCTTTAGTATTTGGCCTCCATTAGGTGGTGTTGCCTCACTTGATTTTCCCCTAATATTGTATGCTTTTGCTTTTTCAGACCAGCTTACTGGTTTGTGAGGCCACTCTGTCACATCATCCAACAACTGTTCTAAATTTCCAGTGACATCTTTTGGGATATGAGAGCGATCTTT
>JALIRR010008566.1:0-18133 GCA_023091755.1 Montipora sp. Colony 1 RG-2022
CACATACCTTTAAAAGTGCTTATCAAAAGAAGATAAACTAGTCTTACCTGTCACCTTGATTTCTATCTCTCTGCTAAAGGTATTGACCTTGTTGACAGTATCTTCAACAAAACACTGATACTTTCCGCTTTCTGCCATACCCAGCGGGAATTCCCCCACCAACATATTACCTCTACTTTTTACTCGGTACGGAAGATATCCCCCGTTGAACTTCCAGCTCCATTTCAGATTTTTTCCAGTGGCATTACAACGCAGCTTGAAAAACCCTTTCACTTCTCCGGGTTTAACAAGGTCATTGGACAAAAAGGTAATCTGTGGAGGCGGGTCTTTTGGTGTGTCTAACCCTGGAAACCAAGTTAAGAAAACTGAATAAGAGGAGACGAACTAACCGAGACAAACAAAACGCACGTTATGCTACTTGGCGAATTTTCACAGAGCAACGTTCAGATACAGCAAAGAGCGGCCAAGTTAATAACTGAGAGGGGCACGAGTTCCACGTGGTTGTGTTTGGTTGGCAGTCACTGTGTCTTTTCACGGTCTCTTCTTCAATGTTACACTAGGCAATTTTTCGTGCAACCTGTCTCGCAATTTTGTTGCGACCCAAGTTGCAAGAAACATTGCCCATTTATGATTGTAAAATACCCTGCAACAGACATTCCACGCAACACTTTTGTTCCCGCCACCATTTCAAGAAGTAGAAATCAGTTCTACTTCGGGCAACGCGTCTCGCAACGCTGCAACAATTTTTTTGATCATTGCCTTGTGTAACATCTGTACTGCAACTTGTGTAGCAACGCTTTGCGGCACCGGCCAATGAAAATGTTCCTCCAACCTTATGTGATCATCGGAAACGAGACAAGTCGCGAGAAAAGTTGTCTTGTGTACATACATACATACATACATACATACACACATACACGTTTATTGCGCTCCCTGAAAAGGGCTTTTCAGCAGCAATATTTAAATATATATTAAAAATCTTACATGAATTAAAAATAGAAAAAATCTGATAAGATAAAAGCTAAAAAAATATAAATGCAACGTTTCACGATAAATTATTTACAAGCAGTTCACATACATTCTTTTTAAAAGTCCTCAGTGAAGAAGTTAACTTTAGATCAAGGGGGAGCGAGTTCCAAACTTTTGCCCCTCGAAAGGCAAATGACCTCTGGCCAGTAGAAAGCCGACAATGTGGCAAGTTGAGTTCATTGTTATCGACAGATCTAAGTTGTCTATTATGAACTTGTGACCTATATACAAATTTGTCTTTCAGATAAATGGGCACCCGATGTTGTAAGCATTTATGCACCATGACGGCTGTGTTTAATCGTAGTTTATCCTCTATACTAAGCCACCCAAGTGATTTAAGGCCTTGAGAGATGTGGTCGAATTTTTTCAAGCCGAGTGCAAAGTTCTGGACCAGTTGTAGCTTCTTTATATTTGACTTGGATGTGTTTCCCCAAACAGTCGAACAATAAAAGAGTTTACTAAATACGAAGGCATTAATCATTAAAAGTAAAGATTTCCGATCTAATAAGTGCTTTATCCTATTTATTTGAACAAGTTTGTGAACACAGTTCGAGACTAACTTTGATATATGTTCGTTATAGTTGAGAGTCTGGTCGATATAGATAGACACCCAGGTCTCTGGCAACAGAAACGGGTTCAATCTCCTTTCCAAGAATGGTAATGGATAGACGCGGCAAATTACGTAAGAGTTGTGGAGTTGCAATAACCAAGAATTTGGTCTTGTCAGGGTTAATCAACAGTGAATTCTCGCAGCACCAACGGGATATTTCCAAAAGGTCTTGATTTAACGCATTGCTTGCATCAGTAATATCACGAGGAGGAAGAGATAAGAAAATTTTTGTGTCGTCCACGTAACCTGAAGATTTGCAGTGCTTAGGAACCGACAATAAATCGTTAACATACACTGTGAACAGGACGGGTCCAAGGATAGAGCCTTGGGGAACCCCGAAATTTAAAGGTAATGGATCTGAAATAGCATCCTCGATCCTCACGAATTGACTGCGCTTTGTCAAGTAACTTTCAAACCAGGTCCAGGCAGCAGTGGAGATGCCGATTTTGTGGAGTTTCATAAGTAGGCGCTCATGCTGAATGCTGTCGAAAGCCTTCGACATATCTAATAACACGATCAATGAAACTTTCTTCTCATCCATGTTCTTTAAAATGTCATCTGTAAATTGAAGTAGAGCCGTCTTGGTAGAGTGGAATTCACGATTCCCGCTTTGAAACTTTGAGATTTTTCCAGAGCGATTCAGAAAATCAACGAATTGACGATGGGCGAGTCTTTCACAGACCTTCGATAATATCGGAAGTAAGGAAATAGGGCGCGTATTTACTGGTTCGTTGAAATCGCCAGACTTGGGAACAGGTATGACTTCAGCCATTTTCCACGATCGTGCAAAAGTACCAGTGGCAAACGACTTGTTAAACAAATGCGTGATTATCGGAAGTATTGCAGGAAGGCTATCCTTAAGAACTCTAGATGTAATTTTGTCGGCACCAGGAGCTTTATTCGAAGGCAGACCATTAACGATATTTTCAACTAGAGATTCAGTTACTGCAGAAAACATAAAAAGCTCTCGATGGTCATTTTCGTGGCAATCAATCTTGCTTTATCCGCTGTAACTTTACCAACTGAAGTATAGAACTCGTTGAACGTTTTGGATAGGCTCAAAGGGTTCTCGGTTTTCAAAGGCGCTCCCTTCCTTGGTAAGCAACGGTTGATCACTTTCCAAATTGCATTCGAGTTTCCTTTGCTGTTTTGAAGCTCGGTGCGAACGTACGCTTTCTCAGCGAGTCTAATTTCACGCTTCACTTCCTGCCTAAAGAATCTGTAGGCATTCCAGTGGAGGCGATCACTTGTTCGCTTAGCGGTTTTGTGCCATAAATCACGAGTTTTCATCAACTGTTTGATCTCTTGGGTGATGAATGGGTTGGGGCGCGATTTAATTTTTATGCGCTTGAATGGTGCGTAAACATCAAGAACCTCAAGAAATAAACAATTAAAAGCATCAACTTGGTCATCCAGGCTTTCGAAGAAATAAACCATATGAAATGGGACACGAGATAGGTCCACAAGGAAGTTATCGCGATCGTAGTTCTTGTAGCTTCGAATGGTGACATACGAATGACGAGGTCTTGGAGCTTTTAACTTAAGGTTAAAACACACCAGGTTGTGATCGCTGATAGACGAAGATTTTACAACGCAATTTTCGACAAAGTCCTTATTTGTTGTTAATACAATATCAATTATGGATTTAGAAGTTTCGGTGACTCTTGTTGGTGATTCGACGAGCTGAGTAAGATTAAAAGTGGAGCAAAACTCAGTCAAGGCTCTGCCTTCGTAGCAAACTTCCAAAACATTGCAATTTAAGTCTCCAAGTATCACAACCTCTGACCCAACCAACAGGGAATCCATAAAGGATTTCGACAGGATCTCAAAAGATAATATTTTTGTAATACTTAAAAGCCTGGAGCTGAAGGAATCCTAAGATTTTCTAGCCAGTTCTCCAGATTTTTAAAGTTGTGAAGAATTGAGATAGAATCTTCGAAGAAGCAATTTTAAAGGTAGAATACAATAAGAAAGAAAGAGTATATGCTTAAGTTATATTTAACTATGTTGTTCTGACAGTAAATGAGGTTTCAGTTGTTTTGAGAATTGGTATACATTTAGTTCTTTAACGTTTGAGGGAATTGTGTCCCAGACAATACATGCAGCATATCCGACTGTTTGTTTTCCCGTGTTAGTTCGCACTTTTTTTACGTAAAGGTTTTGTTTCGATGCATACCTGGTATTGTAGTTGTGAACATTACTAGCATATTGAAAATAATTTGAAAACAGCTTTGGGAGGAGGCCTTTATGCCAAGAGTACGTGAATTTTAAAATGTGAAATCGATAAACATTATGTACCGTCAGAACATCTAATAAATTTAGCAGGGGAAGTGCACTTTCTGTGTGCTCGCCATAAGTGGTGGCAAAGAAAATAAGCCTAGCAGAATGATTTTGTTTAGTTTGTATCTTATCAATGTGTGTTTTATATGCGCTTCCCCATGCTAATATTGCGTATGCACTTTCAATATTGATATTTACTTGGTCATCTTTTTTCTTTGGCTGAAAGAAATTTTCGGAGATGTTAGAAAGATTGCCAATAACAGAAGCCTTGAAAATGTCCTTGATGTAGACACAAAGGCCGCCACCAAGTGATCCACGATCTTGCCGAGACAAAATATATCCAGGGATTTGCAAGTCAGAATCATTTGTAGATGGGTCTAGCCAAGACTCAGAGATTGTCAATATGTCGAGGCAATTGTCGGTTATCGTCTGCCAAACGAGGTAAAAATTCTCTCTTGATCTCATTGAGCGGACATTGAGGTGAGCGACGATAACATGACGAGTTGAGCGCTGTCGGGCTTTCTTGGGTCTCATGGAATTGTTTTCCGGTCCAGGTCCAGGATGAGGATGAACGTCTCCACTTAGAGTGACTATTAATAGGCAAGGGTTGAACGATGAAGAGCCGTTCGTTGTATATAGCACTCTTCCCTTTGAAAATCCTAGTCGAAGGAACGTGCACGTGCACCTTCCTAAATAAACACCAGTCGAAAAATTAAAATAAACATCGCTGGACTTCAATTTCTTCTGCTGAATATTGCAGGTGGTGCCATTCAGAAATTCAGAATACCCACTAAAAGAGTTGTAACACCCATCGAGCAACTTGTTTCTCAAAGTGAGAACTTGCAACAAAATTGCGAGACAAGTTGCACAAAAAATTGCCTGCTGTAACAGATGCTTAATGACTGAAACCAATCCGGGTGATCTGGTGACGTAATTCGGAGGACTTGGGAAAAAAGTTTTAACGCCGTATCCCCCAACCGTGCGCGGCCTTGTTTTCGAATTCAAAATGGCAGAGGCGAGGTTAGATCTCGCCGGGTCCACTTGAACGTTCATTCAGTAACAGGAAATGTGGTAGACACTTAATGATCTGTTGAGTTTTGGCGATGGCAACACTGCAAGGAATTTGGAAACGACACCTAAGGCCGCGCGCGGCTGTAGGATACGGCGTTAAAATTTTTCTTCGCAATCCTCCGAATTGCGTTACCAGATCACCTGGATGAGAGAATGTTGGCGAGTTCATAGGAGAGAGGAGATTCGCTCGGTTGTCGAAAAACCGGCACGGAATTTAGCTAATTGGGCCGTTAACAACAAAAATCAACTCACTTAAGGGGCGTTTACATGACAGAGCAAAAATGGCACGTGCCCGACAAAAGCTGGAACGGTTCCAACAGTTTTTACAAAGAAACAGTGAACTTTTACCCGTTCCGCGACGGGTCCATAGGGGCCTATGGACCAATGTGACCAGTATCACGTGACCATATCACGGGCTCAAGTTTAGAACCCATTGAAGAGGTAATACTCCAATTGACACTCTAGCTAGTTTACAGCATACATCTTTGATATTGGACATCAATGCTCTGGTCAATTGACACCTGTCAAAACAAGGTATCTGCCTGCAATAAAGTTCGCCGATCTCGTTCGGATCCTTAACTTGAACTCTCAAATCTACGTGACAAATATTGAGTGGATTCGGATGTAAGGGCTTTTTTTTTAACGGATCGACGGATTTTATTATTTAACTCTAACGGATCGGCAGATTTGCATACCCCTATTTACCCCCCTTCTTTGTGGCATGATTATGGTGCTGCAGCAAAAATCCCATTACAGAAAGGGGTTCCTCTTCACTAACCGAAATAATAATCTCCAGTAAAGTGGGTAATTGGGGGAAAAATATTGTGTGTGTGGATGGTGAGTTGAGGGAAAATCATAACCAAAAATTAGTCTGTAAAATGAGGTTTAGAGAAATTCACAAAGCAAACTCCCAATCTCACAGTAGAGTTAGCAAAACAAAACAAACTTTGTGTGAAGACAAAAACTTTCATTTCAGAAACAGCCAGATAGTACATGTATGAGACATTAGAAACCAAATCAAAGTAGGAGGGATAAACAAAATTATAATAAGAATAATAAATAAAACTTTGCACTAAAATCTTTGTTCTCAACAAAAATGGAAAAAAATCCCAGGCAAAATGAAATACAGGTTCCATGAGGCAAATCCAAACAACCTGAAGACAAAGAAAATCTGAAGACAAAGAAAATCTGACTGCGACACCCTTAGGGTTGTAAATGGCTGCGAATCTTCGCCCATATTCTACATAGTGAACGATGTGGAATGAAATACTTACGATAGAGCTAAGTTATATTCTGAAGAGACATTTTTATTGTCATTCTTGAATCTTTTATATTCATTAAGGGGATAGCTATGACCAAATATCAATCTTCGGCCTTTCGATCTGGATTTCAAAACATAACGTTAACGTTAACGTTTGGTTTAGAAATCTCCCTTGAGTCTCGGGAGACAAAGAACTGATATCTTTTACTCTTCTGTAACAATTAACAACCACAACAAAAGTATATAATGCAAGTCATGATTTTCAAAATTATATCATTTCTCTACAATTACAGTGTGTAAAAGCAGATTTCTATAAGATTTGGCTCTCTTTAGTTATTTAAAAACGTCAATAATCATTTGATAAGGTATTTAAGTTGAGTGCAATAGTTAAAGTAACAGCATTTACAATCAGAGAACGTTTAGAAATACATTTGATAATAAAAATTAACGGTAAAAAACTACGACGTTTCGAAGTCTCCATGACCTCATTATCAAGTAGAATGTTAAAACTGATGTAAAATTGTAGCTCAGAGATTATATACAAATAAAATGTGATAAACTTCATTAGAATAATGAGCGTTCATTGCACCATCTTCATCAACGCATAGAAGAACATAAAGCCTCTGTCATTGGCAAGCATCTGAAAGAAGCCCACGGCGTAGCGTTCAATAGCTTAGAGGAAATGTTTTCTGTTCTCAAGAAATGTTGCGGGAAAATGGACTGCCTAATTCACGAAATGTTATTCATTCGCGAACGAAAACCAAAGCTAAACACGCAGTCTGACTCAATACGTGCAAAAGTATTTATTTAAACATATACTGCACGAACTGACACGTTAAACACCAATAACAATGAACGCTCATTATTTTAATAAAGTTTATCACATTTTATTTGTATATAATCTCTGAGCTACAATTTTACATCAGTTTTAACATTTTACTTGATAATGAGGTCATGGAGACTTCGAAACGTCGTAGTTTTTTACCGTTAATTTTTATTATAACAGCATTTACAGAGAAGGAAATCCTTTGTTAATCATATAGGTTGCTGTGTGAGCATGATCTTTAAAAAGACATAATTTGCTTCGCCTTTCGATTTAAAGCTTCATTATTCTTGTTAAATATTTACCATTTCTTTACGGGGTTATAGCTAGTAAGCCAATTGCAAGTTATCCTTGCCTGACAAATTTGAGACTTGAAGTGTGAAAAAGTTCTAATTCTAAATCGTCCCTTTTAAGGACAATGCGGCATCAAATCAATTTATTATCTGCTTATAATTGACGCTTGTAAACCCTTTTACTTGAATCGTTGTAAGCATTTCCTTGTTTTGAATCGGCATTTAAGGAGCAAAACGGCTGAAAATCATCAACACATTGTGCTTAGCCCGTTCAATCAAACTTGAATGAACTTGAACTAGACGCGCCATGAGGCGTACACTGGGTTGATGCAGCATCACCACTGCATCAGGGAAGTGACCTAAGGCGTAACCGTAGTCACATCAGAGAAGCCACAAATACTTCCCCCTGACGTCAAACAAGACTCGTGCCATCATTTGATAAGACTTCCAGCCAACAAGACGAGTGATCCACCCAGCCAAGCCCCTAGCAACAGCAAGGTCGTCATTAGAAGCGGAAGGCTCATACGGCCACCATCTAGACATGGTTTCACAAACTATTAAGAACTGTCTACCTGAATAATTATCTGTTTAACGTTCAATTAAGAAACTAATAATAATTTAGTCAATGCAGATAAATACTCCTTTCAGAGAAAGAGGGACGTAATGAGATGGACTTATGTTAATGAGAGGATGTGCAAGAGCAGTGTGTGTGTGTATGTTACATTTTGCACTCTCATTGGCAAAGTGTTTGAAATTGTCCAATGAGAGAGCAGAATGTAGTTAAGATCGCTATCAAGCTATAATGGCCGTAGCCACACATAAGAGGCGAGCGCATGGGAAGATTATAAAAGGCCGAAAATTATTTGTAATTTATCCGTCAAAAATCGCGGTGTGGTCCCGGAGTGGTGTGATAGGAAATTTATCTGGCCTTAAAGCTGTGGTATTTTTATGGAGATTCGGTCCGTTTTGTGGGACGAGATCTTCCTGAGTCACCAGCCTTCTTCTCTTTATGAGGGGAAATAACAACTAACGGATCGTAAAAATTTGTAAGCCACAAACCTGTCTAAAACGGACACAGTTTGCGCTCCGATTGAAAAGACGAGGACAGAAAAGACGAGGACAACTGTAGAGATAAGCGAAGCTTATTTCTCTATTTACAGCTTACTTTAGCATTTATAAATTCTAGTTCCCGTACCAAGTCTGTAAATCGTATACCGAGCTTGGGGTGCTTGTGAGTAAAGAAGGAAAAGATGGATTATACAACAATTACTACGAAAGTCACCGAACCATGGAACGGACCCGATTTTTCTTTGATAAATTCGACAAATTCCTTAAATGCGCCACACAGATTGAAATGGCCGAGATAAGTAAGGGGGGACGGGAGCAATTACAGAATACTCGTCTACCTAGAAGCGTTCGCATTTAAATGCGTCACCGAGGTCCCGAAGTCAGTGAATATGAATACTACTATTATCTTGAGCAGTAAAGCGGACTGCGAACGCGGTCCGCACTTCTGTAGTCGTGAATGACAAGTTTAAAAAGAAAAGCAGTAAAGCGGACTGCTATCGCGGTCCGCTGTGCCGTATTCATTGAACGAGAAGTTGATAAGGCCTTCCCCTAGTGAAAGTCCCGCAGTCCCGTAGTAATAGACTGTATAATAATGATGACATTAATTAAAGGGACTGCCACCGCGGTGCGCAGTCCCGTAGTGCAAGACTGAATAATAATGCTCCTTGTTCTGCTTCAAAGCTTAAAAAACGAGGTACATTCATGTGTAGGATGCCTATTTCTCAGTGCGCTTGTTTACCTTTGTGGCGTAAAGAACGAGGTATATGAATAATTTTGTAGTGCGCCTGTTTCTCAGAGCGCTTGTGTCGCCTCATGGCTTATAGAACGAAGTATATAAGTATATACTGAATACAAATAACTACGATGCGTAAATTTTACTATTTGCAAGATTCTTTCCGTTTCCAGGCCCCTTTTCACAACATCCAGTAAATGGGCGGGATGGAATGCCGAGTAGTAAATGGTAAGCGCCATTCTCTTCCGAATGGTCATTAAATACAAAAAATCGCTTACCTCCATGCAACGATCATTCCATCCGGATTATTTCGCTAAATGGTAAGCACGATACAATACATACTTAATTGACCGCTCCCCATAGGGGCTTTTCAGGGCCAATGAAACACAATCAAAACGAAAGAACAGAACACAACAACTTAACAACTGTTAAGAATCCCAACTGCATGGCCGGAGCCAAACCAGTTGGCTATTTACAAGTGCAGCTAGGAAGTTGAACCAGGGACCACCAGGAATAAATTCAACTAGTGGTCAAAGTGGGTCTTGAACCCGGGATCTCCGGATCTCAAGCAAGCGCCCTAACCACTGGGCCACACTGGCACTTATTTTCGGAAAGTTTTACCGAAATTGCCCGCAAAAATCGAAGAAAATACGACACAATGAAAAAGATTTAAATGCTATTTTGCGAAAAAGGTAGCATTTAGTGTTAGAAATAGGGTTTCTAGAGTTTTTACCTGAAACGAAACCAGTGACAAAGTCGCCTCCACGTTCCACGATATCTTCATCTATCTTTTGAATGCAAATCATCATCTGTGTACGGTGGCCCATAGAGGACACAACACTACATTTTACTATAGCGCTATAAATTCAATGTTCAGTTAACTACATTTTATTATCGCACGATAAATTGAGATTATCGCGCAATAAATTGAGAATGAACGCTCGATAAATTTGGAAATTATCGCGCGGCGCAATTTGGGAAAGGCACACTTACGGGACAGGACACAATCATTGCTTGTGGACAATGCCTGCGACTGTGGAGGAGGTATGTGTGAATTTCAACCTTTTTTCTATAGCAATTTCGTCTCATTCTCCGTTGCATTTACGTTCTTGCGTCTGAAACAAAACGAAGTGAATTTCAATCACGCCTGCCTGTTTCCACTGTGACAAAACTTTGCAGGTTTGTAAATTTCTGGAAGATAGACGTGTACAAGGAAGTGTTATATCAAAGTTTCAGGAGCAAAAGGTACGATTATTGTGGTATGCACCACCTGTATATCCTGCGTATTTCTCAGAAACCGACGTGACTCATTCAACAGTTGTTTGTTTCGAAATCAGCGTAAATCAGCTTGCTTGTTGAAGGATTTTTTGGCTGGCTGAAAAGACGTTGGTTTATGCAGATAAAGAGAGACATTTATCCGACTGCAAGCTGTTCATTAATCTAAGGACCTTTAACTTGCTTTAAGCTTCTAAGTAACAGAGAACAGAGAGATAATAACAAACAATGTATGCTCGTACGTTATCAGGTACATGCGTAGCTCAGTGTAGGGTAGTGTTATTATTATTTTGCATGCTCAAGGGTGGTGACCGCCAAGTGGGAATAACTTAAATAAGGTGAAAATCTCTGTGATTTTCCTTGGGGAGATGGGGACAAGGTCACGGGTAGAACGGCGTGACGTTGTAACGCAATCGCTCCCTGTGTCCGCCTATTTCTTTTTCCCAGATGGACGGTTCTGCAGTAACTTATTCTCCCGAGTACTACCTTGTTGAACTTGGAATGGTAAAAAGGGGCGACTTGTACGCACTCCGTTTATTTTGTGAACGAAAGGAAAGGCTTGCAAAAGACAAAGATGCTGAAGAACGAAAGCAATTCTTGATTGAGAAAATAAAGCGCAAGAAAGTAAAGCACACTGGTGGCCCTGAGTCCCAGAGCAAAAATGCCCCCTCAGATTCAAATAATAAACATCGCAAATTTGAGATAGGCTGGATGCAAAAGGGGAATGTAGTAGACTTTTCCCTTCAATAATACTTCGAACTCCACAAGCTCACTCGAGTTAACCTGTATCTCAGAACGCGAAATAGGGGAACATCATCTATCCCACCTAAAGAAGGGAAACCGGAGGTCAAATCGGAGACTCATGGGCCACGTAAAGAAAGCTCGCTTGAAAGGGCCAAGCTGATACAGAACCAAGACGAAGAGTACGCAGAAAGCTTGCGGGCGGACCGCGAGAAAACAGAACGCAGGGAACGAGTCCTCAAGGAAGAATTAAAGAAGATAGAAAGGCTGAAGAAATTCACGCTGCTTGTCTGTCAACAGTGCCAGAAGAGCCAACGCTGGATGAACCCCGCGTGATTGTTCGTGTCCGTCACCTTGACTTCGGATTAGTCAATCGTGCGTTTAAGCCAAGGCAAAAGATGGTGGTAGTATACGATTGGGTTGGCTCGCTCCAGCTAATTCCGGTGTATTTCTCGCTGTCCAGCTCGCCAGGCGAGGTAATAGACGCCTCTGCATCCATAGAGGACTCAGTAAACAAAGTGTTGTTTATGGAACGAGGGGATGATCCGATCCAGTTGCTAGGAGATGACGGTGAAGTTTCCTTTAAAGGGTTTGGGGCAATTAAAGAGATTTTGCCTCCACTACTCAACCGGACACTCAAGCTAGATGATCTATGGGCGCGTTGGCCAGCCAAGCCACCGTGCAGTTTATTAAGCACTGGAATAGGTACAAATATATTCAAAACATCAATTCTAAAATAAAGAGAAAAGCAATGCACCAGAGTCGGACACGAAACCCCCCCCCCCCCCCAAAAAAAAAAACAGCAGGTAGAAAAAAGTGGGGAACGTGTACCCCCGACCAAGGCAGTAGTGCGACCCTCGGGGTTCTAGGGAATCTAATTGAGAGACACTACTTACAACGTAAATGAACGCTATCATATTCCGCTTAACGAAGGCACTAAACACTAATTCAGCTCCACAGGACAAAAGAACGAAACAGGACTCGTGCACGTGGCGAAGGCTAACCATAGAATGCCTCACTCGCTAAACGATCGCCAAAACAAACCACGATCACGTGGCACTCCGAGCGCCTGCCGCTCACAACCAGGTCTCTGCTACGTGACGGCAAAATATCAATTTATGCTGATCAGGATTATCACAAATTACATATTGGAGTGACGCCATCAAGTCGTATTATGGCAGGCGATACGGATAGCGATGAGGAGGGGTGTTTAGCGTAAGTAGAATGTGATGAAGAATGCTGGAATAATAGCTCTTTTAACGTGATTCCTCAGAAGAAAAAGGTTGCCGAACGATTTTCTTGAAACTTTCCCTGAATGTTCCCTACTAATCCCTGTTTTGACAACTACAATAAAAAAGATATGTCACCGTGCTTGCTTAAGAGATACAATGGGCCAATCTTACCCCACTGATGCCTGTACTGACACTAATCACGCGCGTTATTTCATCGGCTCAGGGTACATTGTGCGGTAGCTAAACGAGAGGGTTTTTAAAGTAACACTTGAAAAAACACCTGATAGGTAGAAAGCCTACGGCATATGGAACACTGTCTTCTATAGTTTATGGAAAAATCACTCAACTTAAAACGACGTCGACTCAAAACGGTTCTCGAGTCGTTGTTTTCAAGATCATAATTTAAATCCTTGGGTAAGGGGCTTTGTGTACGTTTTTAGCTAAATCTTTTTTCCTTCCGATTTTTTGTTTTAAAGGGAATAATTTGAACACCAAGGTCACGCAATAAAAAATATGGGTCACCATGCATATGCGTGGTTAAGAGTATCTATCTCGATTATCGTAGATCGAAACAACAAAATTCGCCTTGTTCTCGGAATGCGCGCCCTTATTTGCAAAGAATTATGGGTCATTCGCAACTTCTTTCACGTGTTTTGAGAACTGTTTCAGCGAGTATGATCGACTTACGCCAGATTTACAATGTTGCAAATTTGATCCAATTTATAAATATTGATACACCATATGAGCAGTACAGGATGCGCAGTGCAATACTGAGGAAGCATCTAAACCAAACATGCACTTTCAGTGAAAAACGTGCTGACTATGAAGGCCAATTTTGATATCAATTGATCGTGGCCTGACATTAACATTAGTAAGCGAAATTCGTTCAGCTTAAATTAAACAAAAAAAAATATGTGGATGACTTACTCCCCGAGTAATATTTGCTAAAAAAAACCCCTTGAAATTGGCCGTGTCTCGTTTACCAATAAAAATCTGTATAAAATATAATAATAATAATATTATTATTATTATTATTATGATTATTAATAATAATGTTAGCATGCCCTCTCTAATCCAATAATAATATTAATAATAACAATATTAATAATATTAATAATAATATTAATATTGCCTTGTTTTTGAAGTTGATTTTTTTAATGAAGACAATACATGCTTCGGATGAGACATCATCCATCGTCAGTTAAACAGTTAGGAATAAATAGTATAACAAATTGAGATATTAACGAGAATATTTAAGGATGAAAGCGCTAACCAAAAAAAAAAGTGAAACTATTTAAGCTAAGAAGGAGATTAACTACTATGAAACGGCATATTGTAAAACATGGACTGGATTGGATTTGTAAAACATGGATTTGTAAAACATGGATTTTTAAAAGGTAGATTTGTAAAACATGGATTTGTAAAACATGGACTGGATTTGTAAAACATGGATTTGTAAAACATGAATTTGTAAAAGGTGAATTTCTAAAACATGGATTTGTACCAATTCATACACTCGTGTTTATTTTCTTTTCTGCGACGTTCTGCACGCTTTTTCACGTGTTCACTGGATCACATTGTTCACTTTTTTTACGTATTTGAGTTAACGGGAAAACCTTGGTCCAGATATAGGCAGTTACTATAACAAATCTGGAAAACGTTTCTGCTCCTACTATGAAGAATTTAAACATTTCAAGGACATAGCGCTTAGATAGACTCCACTGTTTTATTCATCTTTAAAGTAAACCTTGAACATAATGTCAACAAAGCAGAACCTATCCTTTTGCGAACATGATCCAAAAACGAAACTATCTTGTCATTTCCTAACCTGTCTCAACTAAAGTTTACAGCTGTATAAGTAATGAAGCCTAATGCTTTATTTCTCGACAACACATGCTAAATTAACCTTTACATCAACCCTGAGGTTGAAGTGTTTAAAAAATCGAATGCCAACAGTGATAAGAAAGCGTTATGTCTCCTAACTTAAAAGCTTGTAAGAGAAAATTGATTTACTCGTATCACGAGAAAAGATATTTCAATCTTATATTAGAAAGAAAACCGACCAAACACTAACAACAATAACACCACTAGCAAATGTGGTTCTCGAAGCGTTGCTTTGAAGCGGCGGATTCACCTTTCAACTTCTTGATGCAAACATGACGCTGCACTTCTCCAAATTTAAAATCCGCCAAATAGACGGACCCAAATGTCCCGCTTTTAAGCTCTTCTTTAATTTTTACTGAACTCCATGTCAACTCTGGAAGCTCAAATGCACGTTGTCGTTTTTAGTCAGAGATGGAAGCTTTAAGAAGCCGCCATGTCTCTTTCCTTGCACAATCACCTATCTTCTCCCACGCAAGGATATGCAAGATATGCAAAATTATTTTCGTCAAAGGTCTACCTACGGTGCATTTTTAAAATTCCGGTCTTTTGGCAGCCTGGTCGTTTGTTTGTCACGTACACTGTTTGTTCCACGTTTGCCCTAGTAAAATTAGCGATTCCCGTAAAACGTTGGAAATTTGGAACACGAGAGAATGCCGAGAATGCTTACTAGCCGTAATTTTTTTCTTGAATGTTCTTAAAAATTCCCAAATGCTATTGTTCTCAACAATGCACGAACAAATTGGTTTTTTTTTCATTACTTATTTAAACGTCAAGTAATAAAATAAAATGAAAATAGAATAAAATAAAATAATTAAAATGAACATGGGATAGACAAAGAAATAAACAAATCGAACTATGCTATCAGGTTTCTATAAATCCACCTTTTTCAAATCCATGTTTTACAAATCCATGTTTTACAGATCCATATTTTACAGATCCATGTTTTACAATTCCATACTTTACAAATCCAGTCCATGTTTTTACAAATCCAATCCAGTCCATATTTTACAATATGCCCTATGAAAGGGATAAATTAAAATGTTTGACCTGGGAATTTAAAGACGCTGCTCCCAAAGGATGTGCATGGCTTCCTTGATTTTCAATTGGAAGCTTGTGGACACAGAGTCGAGAATTTTGAAACAATCTAACTGTACAACTCATTGACGATGGATGATGCCTCACCCGATGTATTGTCTTAATTAAAAAAGGAACATCAAAAACATAGTGTGGTTCATCGAAGCAATATCCTATCTCGTGCTGCTACAAAGCCTTAATAATAATAATAATAATAATAATAATAATAATAATAATAACTAGTCGTTCTCAATGAGAAAGGAAATGCTCGAGTAGGAGGAGACCTGATCAATGCAGGCAGCCCCAAAGAGGGGAGATTTTGTAAGACCAAACGCCTTGTAGTAGTCGATGGTGATGGTAACAATTGACATAACATGCGACTGCCTTCCTTCCAAACTCGACCGACAATTCGAAGAATCTGAAGCGAAATGTTTCTCAGACCAGAGAACAACACAGTTTGAAGGCTCTGACAACTTTCAATAATATATCTAAGTCGATTCATAATGATACTTACCGTGAAAAGAGCAGGAAAATCCGCCACAACTCAAAGAAACGAATATTATGGTTTTTTCTGCCATGTGATTAGCCGAGCATTCGTTCGGTGGCGCTCGGTGTCCGGCGGCAATCCGAAGACTGTAACTCAACGGCCCAAAGAAATGCCGAGCGTACCTCAGAACCCAATCCGCAAGGCATAGCATTTATAATCAGGCAAACTCAGGCATGCAATCTCGAGATTCATTGCGCGATAGCCCCTAGATGCATTGCAAGATAAGTGTTGCTTCAGCGAGCGTAGCGAGCGAGAGCAATAATAATAATAATAATAATAATAATAATAATAATGACGGTGCTGATGATAACGATGATTCTTTTCATTTTCGTTAATTTGCTGTAACGACATGTTGCCAAGGTATTTTTATGATCGAATTGACAAAAAGGTCAGTACTAGTGGAGTATGTACTGTTTTTATATTTTAGTGCTGAAGCTTCATTATCGATATACACTTCTATTCATGCATGTTTATATTCAACAGTTAGTTCAGTAAGCCGTGTGCAAGGTACTTGTTTAATAAGTATGCTTGCTAACTTTATTAGTCAGTATTTTTTAAAAATTGGGTGTGTTTATTCTTCAGTGTTTGGCACATTTATGAAGGGCATCGTCACGGTATCCCCAATACCCCTTTCTCGAACTTCCTTTGAATTTTCTTATTTACAACAATCACAAGAGTTAAAAGATGCATCAACATTCACAATGTAACTTTTTCAAGATGGTTTTGTAATTGCAGCGTTCAAATGGTATTTCCCTTGCGCTTTTCTGTATTGAAAGTGGGCACTGATTTGGTGAATTGGCGTTACAATAAACAATTATTGGATGAGGTTGAGCATGATATCATGAATTATCAAAACTGAAGTCTGTGTTATCACACAGACGCGAGGTTTTGATAATTTATGATATCATGCGAAAACCGAATTCAATAATTGTTTTATCATACATTTTTCACAAGCATAAGTTCACAAGCTATTGTGAATTGATTGAATGCTCTCGACCAATCAGATTTTTCATAGTGATTCTGATGTATAATAATAGTATTTCATGTTCATCAATGTCATTGTTATTAATTTGCATGCAATACGTCCAACTTTGGAGGAGGGGGAAGCTACTTACACGAGGAGAAATGAAAAGAGGTCAATTACAGACCGAGCGTGGCATTTTCGCCAATACTACCTGAACAGGTTACTGGAAGAACAGGTCAGGGAACCTCTCTATTAACATTAAGGGATGATAAAGTGGTTTGCTTGACAGAAACATGCCTGAAGAGAAATAATAAATCAGTAATGTGGATGTCGTTTGGAGAGTAAACGCCTCTTATTTTACACTATAGGCTTAAAGTGGTACTATGATCAAAAAATTATTTCCTTTTTTTCTTCAGATTTTGAAAGCATGGTCGCTTAACACCTAACTGGCAAAATTTTGAGCTTTGAGTTTTATCCAAAGGCTGTTTATTTTGAGTGTAAGTTTTGGATTTCACGGTCCGCCATTACTCATGTTCAAAACTGACCGATTGGACCTCAGAGGTTTGGATCTGGAGAAAATGACGTCATTTACTCACTAGTTTAAAATTTCAGCATGTAAACAAAATTTATTATATAAGCAAAACACGGGTTTAAACGTCTGAAATCCCAAAACTCCCGCGCTGCATATTAATTCGGAGGCGTAAACACGCATTGCAAACTTAAACTAGTGAGTCTTTGACGTCATTTTCTCCTCGACCCGGCTCCCTCAAGATTTTAAAGTTAGTAATGGCGGACCAATAAGAAAGAAAATTCCAGTTAAAATAAATACGTGTCTTTTTAAAATCAGAACTTAAAACTTTGGTCAGTTAGTGTTTAGTTAACATAGTTTTGAAATCCAAAGAAAAAAAAAAGAATTGTTTCTTTGGTCGTAGTACCACTTTAACCTTGGCCTACCGGCGCAGTACCCCAAGGAAGCCCTTTCGCGTTTCGCGTTTTTATTGCTTTTGCTCAGGGTTCGTTTGTTTTTGCGTTTCTTCGTCCTCTTTTGTATCAAAAAAGTGCTCGGAGTAATCCGGACCTATTGTGCAGACCGAGGCTCGTCTGTTGTTTTTCACTCCTCTTGTGTAGTTCCCACCAAGGGTAATCATTACTGGGTTGCCAGTATGGCAAAACCCAGTCGGAATCTGTCTTTAATTTCGTCGTTTTTTTATTTTTCGTTTTTATTTTTTCCGGGTCGGTAAACGTCTT
>JALIRR010008567.1:5000-18127 GCA_023091755.1 Montipora sp. Colony 1 RG-2022
AGAGCCCCTTCAACAATACAACCAATGAAAGGCAAGTCAATTCCAATTATTTACTGCTTGAGCTTCTGATTGGTTTGTTTCAATTTTTCCATGATTAACTGGTGCGGATGGTTACCCAAAATAAGCTGTTTACCCAGAAACGCAATTATTCATTGTTTCTAGTAAGTAATGAGAAGGGGTACGGTTTTTTCAAATGTTGGTCTTGTAACACACACACACATCACCGTTGGTAAGCCAATCTTCATTCAAATATAACTGAATAAATGTGTGAAAGAAAATTTGCCCTGAGCGGGATTTGAACCCACGTCCCCCCATTACTAGTCGGGTGTGATCACCACTACACCACCAGGACAACCATGCCGGCAACACAGCCATCGAAGATGTGATTTACGGTCAATTACTCTTGACCACTATTCTGGATTTACTAGTGTGAAACTCACCTGAAGTTACATATATAGATATATATAACAGGGGTATCTATCAGAGTGCAAGTCCTATTATTTTAAGTTCCACGAAAGTGAGAAGTGATTCTCGCACATATCTAGACAATTCAAGCGATCGTCTCTTATGACACCTGAAAAATTCAGGTGGCTTCAACGGAATTGGAACCCACGACCTCTGCGATGCCGCCGGTGTAATGCTCTACCAAATGAAGTATGAAGCCACTCAGCTGAGAGAATGTCAACTTGTTGGGTTCACGTGTTCCCGTGAAAGGACTCGATAAATGAACGAAATGTACATATAACTGAAGTTCGGGAGAAGTGATACGTAAACTTATCTTTAAGTTCCAGTGGATGCCAATAAGGTATACATCAAACTAAAAGGAATTATAAACACAAAAGGCAAAATCCTATGATATCAATGCAAGGACCTAGTCCACATTTCAAATGCTAGCATCAGTCTCAAACGAGGTAACGATCTCCCACATTTTGTTATGTTTATTCACGGTCAGATCCAGTACCAAGGTACCAACAAATTGGTTGCTACGTCGCTCAGAAAAAAAGAGACAAGGCTTTCAGAATCAGGTTGATGAGCTTTCGAAACCAGATTGTCGATGCTAACACTACAATCACAATAGAACGCTGTGTTCGGGTCGACTACGAATACGAGTTTTTTGTGCTGAGCATGCGCATGAGGTTCGGAGGCCGACATTTAACGAAGTGCGCGTGCTCAGAACGGAAGACTCGTACTCTCAGTCGTCCTCGCTCTCCGACCTAAAGGGCCCTATTAATAGGTCGACTGCTGTCGAAGACTCGAAGTCTCTTTCCAATGATTATGTCTTCAGCTAGTTCTTACTGTGCCACAAGCATGGCTAAATGATAGTGTCTGAGAGGAGAGGAAAAAAGCGCTACACAGTGGAACATCACTTTGCGACAAGTTTTCCAAGAGATTTCATATTGTTGGAAACTCTCTTAGGTGATAAAATAGTTCGGCTTAACGTTTTAGGTAGGCCTTCACGGAGGAACGACTGTTTCCCGTTTTCCTTCATCTATCGTCTATTTGTCTTATACATCCTACGGACGCAAAAACCATTCCATACGTTTTATTTTTTCGGGAGAAAGAAGCAAAAGGAAAAATAATTTAATTTAATTTAGTCGTGGTTCCCTATCCCCATTACCGGGAGCCATAAGGATATTTCCTCATTAACGCAGTAATGCGTGTGATCAAGATGCTACCTCTTATTTGTTACACTACTCTGCTCTTCGATATTTTATTTGAAATCAACTGTTACCATTAATTATGTCTCGCTCAATTACAATTTGACTTAAATTTATCTCATCAATTTAACCTTAACTTTGTTTTCCCTTTTAAATATGCTTCATTTAAACCTTGTACAGATGATCGCCAATATGAACCGTTAGGTTGCTACGAAGACAGAAGCGACGATCGATCACTGCCAATACTCATCACCAATTTAAGAGGGCGCATCAGCTGGAACGATATGTCCAAGACCATTGACACGTGCGCACGCAAAACAAAAGCAAGGGATCCTAAACTTAAAGTATTTGCTCTTCAGTTCTATGGGGAATGCTACTCGGGATATGATGGTCTAACGAATCACAATAAATACGGTTCCAGGCCTTATAGTGACAAGGAAGTCCAATACTGCTGGGCTGGAGTTGGTAGAGCATGGTCAAACTTTGTGTACAAGTTTAAAGAATGACATGGTAAGGGTACAGAGAACTTTTAAAAGATAACTCTAAATAGCCATGTGTTCACAATTTGCAAAATTTCTTCCTTTCATTGGTTAAACACACATTTAACTTCACATTTCTATTTAACGATGATCTCTTTAACCGGTGATGATGCACTATCATCGTCATCAACTCCTTCATGATCATTATCACCGATCATGTACGTCATTCTTTAACCTAATCGTGAAAAGCATAACTCAGGCGCTTGATAACGAGGCTAACATGCACAGTTTGGTACCAGAGTAGCTTATCGTAGAGCTTAATTATAAAGCTGAAATTGTTCCTGGCTTCGTTGTGCATTCACAGGTTGGTTGTTCGTGGGCATTCCGGAATAAGATGAACAGAACACACGGACATGCGTAGTGAAGGGATGAACAGTTGCCTCTTTTCTCAGCTAAACATATGGATATCACGATGATAAAAGACTATATTGAACATTGTTGTAGCTATCATAGAATAATTAAAGTCCTGAACCAGTATAAACTGCACTCTTAATGAGATTTAAACCTGTTGTACAATATGTGATAATTCAAAGTTATGTCGACAGAAATGTCTGAAGCTATGTATACAGATACATTTAAGCCAAATTAACGAAGCCACATACCAGTGAAACTAACGTTACTTACACCGACTAAGAAACACTATGATCATGAAAATCTGTATACATACGGCCACTCCAAAACTGAATGTCTTTTTTTAGAAGTATTATGCCCTAATTTCCTTCCATTCTCTACATTCGAGATCAGTATGTTTTTACCCCAGTTGCGTCGCAAATCGTCTTAATTTTTTAATCAATTTCGAATTTTCAATCGGACCTTGTAGCTTTTCTAAGAACAACCGAATGCAAAAGTTTTTTTGTAATAGCTTGCAAGGTTGAAGTTCCTGTGATTTTTTTTATTCCATTTTACCTTTATTTGATGGTCTTCTTGACCGGCGGGGCGATACGCGATTTTCATCAAAGACATCAAGCCGCGTTACGTTCGATAATACGGATGTACGGCACATGCATGCTTTTTTTTGTCTTTAGTCAGATCGAGAGCAAGTGACTAGAAAACACTTTATCATCGTGCCCGATTTGAAGTGCACAGAAGCCAACCATCCGAACTTGTGACGAGAGACTGCAACAAAATTGACTGTCCACCGGGTAACTTTCCAAGGATGATGATCAGCAGTAACACTAACATGAATAAGGTAGTTTCTACAGTTTTGATCGCCGAGATGAACATTGTCCGAATGATAACTTTTCAGTCTTGCTACAACTAACATACCGTTCTGTTTCCAACGTTACTTCACATTCAAGTTCTCTATTCGACTCTATACTGACAAGTATTTACGTTTTTAACAATTCACTTACGAATTCGAATCGAAAGCGAGTTTTCTTAGAGCAATTTAAGCTTGTTGAAACTATCCCGAACATGATAAACTTGAATAACTATATTTTCCCTCAACGGAGAAACCTTAACTGCAGCCTTCTAAATTCGCAACCTTACTTAAGCTATCACAGTAGCTCCAAATTCTTCTGCAGCACCTCGCGTTTTGATGAAAAAGTACATTTTTTCATAAAGAGGTTTCCCCATCAAGCGAGCAGGTAACCAACTCATTGCTATCAACGCGTGTTTAGGCTAAGCAGGAGGAAAAACAACCACCAATCGGAATCAAGTATTTTTCCCCATTTCGAAGCTTAAGACAAAAAAAGAAATTATGACGAAAAGTGCTTTCTTCTTTGACCAACAATCATTCTATAGTTTTGTCTCTGTCTTACTAAGAACTATCATAACACGCAAAGCTCTGAATCTGAATATGTACCGAAAATCATGAGTGTGTCCGCAATAAAACCTACCGGCTTCAAGAAGACTGCAACCAGGACGTGTCCGGTCCAAACTCGATTTAACAAAAAAACTTTATACTTCAGCAGGAGCCCATCAAATGGAGCCTCTATATCTACACTTACCCCTTGAGTCAAGCCTTTCCCGAGTATATTTATTTTAGGAAGGGTTACGTTTTTGCAAACGTTGGCCGTGCAGCACTTATATTTCAACAGACTTAACTATTAGAGGGTAATGGGAAGTGCTAGTACTCTACCCATATGAAGCATGTGAGCGTTAGCCCTACTAATGGGATTCAATTCCCACCCTGGTCAGAGTTTTCCTCTGTCCTTGCGTGGGCCCACCATTTCCATTAGTAGGGCTAACGCTCACATGGTCTATATGAGTAGAAAACTAGCACTTCACATTACCCTGTAATAAGTAAGTCTGTATTTATTTTTAGAACGACTTTTTCCCTCGCAAAGTGTCATATTTCCACGGCGAAACGCGAAAACACTTCCAGTGTGATGCGTTGGTTCCAGTGTGATGTTTGTTGGGTTATATGACGTAAAACAATAGCACTGTCAGAGCTCTGTTTTGATTCTTTTAACCTCGAAACTCCCCCCCCCCCCCCCCCCCACTCCCCTTCCTACGAGACGCGTTCTATTAATAACTCTCCTAGCTAAAGGGTTGACTCTGAGATCCAGTATGAAAGACAAAGGCTCCATTTGATTGGCTCTTGAATTCAGTTGGTAAGAGGAAGGCCGCGGCATTTTAGTAGTGCTGTAGCATCATAGTTAATTGTGGGGAATGGTTTGGAAGCTCGGCAAACATCAAAGGAGCAAACAAAGATGCCAAGATTTAGGTTGCGTGCACAATCTTTTGTTTTGCGCTCATACACTATGCATGAATTATGTAACCAACGCGTTTCTATTGGTTAGTTCCTCAGTACGGAGTAAACAACTATTGTGTTTTGTGCAGTCAAGGCCAAAAAAGAGAACAAAAACCTACAACAAAGAAATTTGTCGGGTTTCATGACCATTCCCCTCTATTAACTATAGTAGCATTAACCCTTCCACCTGGACCGGACCGGCCCCTACTAACGATGAAATCGTCTGGCGTTAGGTGGAGTATAAGCCCTAAGTTTGGTTTTATCAACGGAGTTGATAATGTAGATTGACCACCGTACAGGGATTATAAAAGCTTTCATAATCCCTGCACGTACGGTGGTCAATTTACATTATCAAGTCCACTGATGAACCAAATTTTTGTGCACTACTTCCCCACCGACGAAGCACCACAGTTTCTTTAGAAACTACCCCCTTTATAAGCCCTAAGTGTCACTCTTAGGAGGAAAAGGGTTGAGTGGGACGTACTTTTGGAGTGGGGGATGTTGTTCACTTTGTCACTCCTTACCCGGCCCTCATGATCATTGAGGCTAAAGTGTTACTCTTAGGAGAAAAAGGATAAGGGACCTTTGGATCGGAGTACAAGGGCGACTACGAGTACGATTTTTACGTACTGAGTATGCGCATGAGGTTTGGAGGCCGACATTTTTCGAAGTGCGCGTGCTCAGAGTGGAAAATGTTACTCGAAGTCGTCCTCGTCTTCCGATCTAAAGGTCCCTATTATGTGATTGACGGTCGCAAAAACACAGAGACGCCGATCTCGTCCTGTAATCTTCAATCAAGCCGTGATGTGATGACCCTGGGAACCAAGGGTGGGGATCCCTCTCCGTGTTTGAAACATAATTAGAATAGAATCGTAACTATGAGCGGTGTACAATTCAATTTAAACTCACCACTAAAATGGCTAGATTTTCTCCTCTACCCTGTCTGTCATTTATCCACTTTAGTCTTCGCTTGTCGAACGACTTTTCGCTCACTTTAGTTGCTTTATTGTGCCCTAAATTCATCGGCATAACGTTCCCCAAGCCTTAATATTTTTAACAATCTACCGAATCGAGAATAAACGGACTATTTTTATAAATGGTGAGTTGTCATTCTTTTGTGCATGTTAATTAGACGTACTGGCCTACTGAGGGCTCACTGAACACGCTTTCTAGCACAGTCAAATATTCTTGCATTTTTTTTCAAAAGCATATGGATGTTAGCAGTTTGCATCAAGAAGAACCGTGTGGATGAGCCATGAGTGATAGAGTGGTTTTCAATCGAGTGTCGAAAGCAATTAGCGAATTGCTTTGGTTTTTTATATACTTCACTCAGTTATTGGTTCAAAGTTCTCGCGCCATTTTTTCAACCAATCAGAAGTGAAACCAAAACCAATCGTGGCTCGCGCTTGCACATTTTCCCGTGCTTTGTGTCGGTTACGTGTAATTCGAGTTTGATTGGTTTACTGGATTGTCTCCGTCCTTTTTGATTGGCCAAAGTAATTACTTTGGTTTTGGTTTTACGACACTTGATTGAAACTCGTTCTAATGCCAAAGACGTAACAACGGACTCCCTGATACTGATAAAACCAAAAAACAATAGTTCAAATTAATGGAACGACACAATATCCACTTCATCGATACCCGTTATCTTCGGAATTTTATGGATGCATATCGGCATTCGGAATAGCTTAAGTCTTGCATGCAACTATGAGAAACAATAAACCCAACAATGCCCAATGAAATCAGAGGTATTTAACAGCTTCGTGGTTCTTAAATTCTGTGTTCATTGCGAGCGCTTGTCTTTCGCTGTGGTTGCTATTATTCTGCTCCCACTCGATAAGGACACTCAAGAAGAGATTTGATGAGTACTGACACAGTTGTTGGAGGGCCTGTTATCTATATTTACTAATTTCAAGGTAAGCAAAATCGACTTTACAACGCATTTCAAACACGGTATAAAATTCTATACAGGATCATTTCCAAACTGGTTTGCTCGAAAGAGATTTTCGGACTTTCGGCTTTCTTCGTTTAACTTGGGTTACTTGCAGGTTTCTACTTCAAAGTATGTACAACGAAAGCCTCCAAACTTACTTCAAACTTACTTACTTCTTACTTCAAGCCTTTGCCACTATTTTTTTAATGTTTGAAATACTGACTGAGCACTATCAGACATATTTTTAGAAATATTAAGGCGCGTTCGATTGACAGTATTCCGGAATAGGAATACATGGAATAGAAGTTAGAAACCCTTCGCTTTTACGGAAAGTCACGTTAAATTGTCAAACAACTGTTAAAATGCTATTTTAAACATATCTTTATTATTCTTGTTGGTAAAACGCCAAACATACAGTTTTAAATCATCACTCCACGAATTCTTATTCCCGAATAGAGTCAATCGAACACACCCTTAAATGAAGCCGAGTTATTTGGTGGAGCTTCTCTGAGTGAAACACCTTTGTACCTATTTCTACCTCGAGCCTTTTGCATCAGTGACAATTAAGTAAACGTCATTTCTTGTGATTAATAGTTTCAATTTGCTTCAGTAATGCTTAATTTAGCAAGGTTAATCCTAGCACTGGCCAATCGAAAAGCAGGGTCAAGGTCAAAGGGGCAATTTCGGCTTCAAATTATTTTTTCGCGAAAGGACTGGGGCGAGTTCCAAGACAACACCTTTTTAACCAAGAGGAGTTATCAACGATTGCGCTTAAAAACTTTTGAACAGCAAAAGCGGCCTTTGTTGTCTGTCTTTGGATGGCCGGCGAGAATCGCCGTGCAAAACAAGTGCAAAACAAGGGAATCATCTTAATTTGCGTTTTAATGAGGCAAATGAAGTGAACACAGCACCTGGAAATCTTTGCCGCAGGTCCTAATCGCAAACCATTTCCTATCTCCTAAGTGAAATGGATTTAATATCAATATTGGACAATAACATACAGTTGGACATGTCCCAATTACCTTCAGCTAAACTGAAGCCTTTCTGAACTCGAAAGTGTAAGCACCAATCATATTCCTAATTAAAGCTGCCAAACAACAGACCATAACCGCAGATTGATTGTATATTCCGGGTTGACATAACGAAAAAGAACGTTGTCGGCATCGATCAAATAGTGTTCAATGGTCAGCCGGAAAGACTGAAAGAGAAAAGTCACTTTTCGAGTGGCTTAGCCATTCACCAATCAAGAGTCGGTAGATACGATCACCTTGTTGTCATTAACAGAGGGCAGTATTACTTTGAAGGCTTTAAACAGTGCGCAGGCTGTCCCTGATCAGTTCTGATTACTTCGTATGGTTAACTCCCACTTCAAGTCTCTGAATAAAGCCTTGATGAAAGACTTTTGAGTGGATCATCAATTTCAGGTAAATGCTGAATGGTTTCCTCTCCATTTTGTTTCATTTGTCACTTTAATCTCACTCTAGTAGAGTTCATAAAACAAAATTACAATTTCTGGCTTACAGCTTTCGAACATAACTTTCCAGCGAAGACGCCGAATATATAAATTTTGAAAGAATGTTTAACTTCCAATGAAAGAAAATTCCCAAAACGCAAAAGAAGATCTACAATTCCAAGTTGTACTGGCCAGCCAATAAAGACAAGACACTGTAGTTCACAATACTTCAAAACCCGGTGAAAAAAACTGTTGGATTATTATAGATTTAATACAGTGTAAAGGAAATACGATTCGCTTTTCTATTAAAACGAGTTGACGTTCAGTTCTCGAATTGGCGATTTAATATTTATTTTGTATTTTGAACATTTCAGAAAGTTTCAGAAAAAAATCACCGTGTAAGTTAGAATGTAATCACTAAATTTCTGGGATTCAATTCGACCTACCAGTTTGCCTATAAGATTAATTTTTTGCAGAATCAGTCGTTGGATATTGGGATAATTCACTGTGCCCTTTATGAGAAGAACTCTTTACCACTGATGGTACGAAAAGACCTCTATTTTTATTACCCCTCGGTAACTGTGACATAAAACTTTGACCTGTGTCCAGCTCAGATAACATTTTGCTAATCTGTGAAAGCTGGCAACAGTTCTTCCTTTTATTGTTCATATATCTATACACTTAAGTAACTCACCTGGTTATGTAAACAAGACTTTTATCTACTGTCAAGGTAGTATACGCGTTCCTTAAAGTGCTCCAAAACTCAAATAATCTTGTTCTTCAATATTAATCTCCCCAGCAAAAGCAAACGTGTTTTGCCATTCTTATCTCTAAATTTCGTTTTTTATCTCCCCGGCCAGACGCGAAAAGTTATCAAAACTAGCATTAATTTGGACGCACGACCGTGACGTGACAGGCATGGGTCTAATCTAGATTTTACGCCACAAACTGCTTTGCAATGCAAAATTCTTTGAAAACAGGAATGCAAGCAAATTGTGACGTAAAATTGAGACTAGACCTATGCATCTCACATCACGGTCGTGGGTCCAAATTAGTGCTAGTTTTGATAACTTTTCGCGTCTGGCCCGGGAGATAAATCAAAGTGCCACTGTCGTTACTCGTGGATATGAAAGTTACCGCGATTGTTTAACCCTTTCAGCCCCGATAGTGCCAAATGGCACTTATAGATTTTACTCTGTCTAACGCCAGACGATTTTACTCGTCAATGGGGAACCCCTCGGGGCTTAAAGGGTTAAAATTGGTAGGCTGAAGTTTTCTTTATGCATTATCATTGATAGTTGGATAATTGTGTAACAGCACGGTGGGCTCTCATATACAACTAGATACCCAAAATAATGCATGTATGTGAGGTAATCCCCTTTGCTGGAATTCAACCCTGTGAAATAAGTATACCATTTCTCCAATAGGGATAAGATTACTCGTTAACACATCCTCTATAAAGAGCTGTACCATGTGTTCAAAGTTCGTTGCACAGATGACAGAGTAATTTAGCATAAGGTCTGATTTTTGTTGCCAGGTCATATTGTTAATGTCATCAGGGTTAGCAAGTAGAGCAGATCCATTCAGTAATATTAACACTTTTTGTGCCAGTTATACATTCCTCCAACAAACCTTGCGAATATTTTTCACTATATTTGATACTGTTACACTTAGAAACAGATGATCTGAACCATGAATGATCACAGCAAGTGCATACATATTCAGGGCCATGTGTTATCTTATCACGAAAAAGACTGAATCACTTTTGACATGGAATGTCTAATAGAGTCTTGACCTTGACAAATTTCAGTTTGGTTTAGCCTTAAGCTCTGCATAGCTTTTCTTAAATGGTTTTATGCTTTTCTGATATGTATGTCTCTGATATGTTCTGGATTGCTTGGATTTGATGGATTTGGATCAGTTTGATTTGTTCAAGTTGTATTCATGTGAATTTGATGACTCATAGCTTGCAGAACTTCGTGATAGCTTTGATAAACATAGGTATACTTTGATAGGTTCGGTGTTACTCTCCAAATGGCAGTCACCTTCCAAATGGAATTTATTTATTCCCCGTGAGCTTAGGGGATGAACAGCACTGTCTTCTCACATTGTGTCTGTCGATTCCATTTCTACACGCGTGCGTATTAAAGTCTTCGCGTTGGTCAGTGAAAGGCGGTGCACAACTAATTGCATCAATCTGTACTTGTTCAGAATATTTTGCTTCACCTTCGAAGAAAGCCATTTCTTTAATTCTTCCGTTTCTTGTCTCTAAATGCAGCGGAAGGTGCTCAAACACTTAAGTATAAAAGCGGATACAGCAATGGCGGCGCACAACCACGCGAACAGGAAGTCACAGCTTTCTAAGCTGTGTTGTGATTATCCATCCTGATTGGTGATTGGCTTATTAGAACGAACTTCCGGTTACGCTGGAGTGACACATTTGCATAAAGAACCTCACCAAAACTCGTGGATATATCCACGAGTAAAAACGAAATTCTGCCAAATTTAAGTGGCTTGCACGTCACAGAAAAAGCGAAATTGTGGGTAACAATGGTGACATATGTTTGCTTTAAATGGGGAGATTTAATATATTAGGAACGAAAAGTATTTAAGTTCAGGTGTACTTTTAAGTAGCTGCCGCATGAATTACCAAATTTATATTTAAAATCAACACCATTATGAATTTAAGACGCACATTCAAATACGCTTTTTTGCACTTTTAGTGATATCAGCTTATGGGTATGTTTCAAGGAAGGTGTAAAAAAAGGCGTATATCAGTTGAATTTAATGTGAAGATCTTCCTCCGTCTAGGAAATCTTGATAAATAGACATGAAAGATTCAAATTGCTTGGTTACTCACTGGGAACTTAGCAACGGCATCATTAAAAACTTGCTACCCTAAATAAAGCCCTGCTCCATCAACTACTATTTCGTGGACATTTAAACACGTAGCGACTGCAAGTCTCAGTCCCTTCATGAAGAGAAAATACACCAGTCGAGCTGTGACACTAAGCTTGTAAGTTTAAGGAAGCTCGCGCGAAAATTTTTCAACATTGATTTTTTTCTGAAACTTTTACCACTGTAAGATGATGAGTTAGTTATGTCAGAAATGTAAAAAAAATGGGGGCTCACTTCGTTTTGGAGAGAACATGCCCGGAAAAACACCTAAAATGTGACAAAATCGGGCTTCGATAGCGAATAAGGCCAGTGTCTGTAAACCCAAATATATAGCAATTAAATCTTTGAAGTGAAATCTTCTCTGCCAAATATTGTTTAAGTGGACTTATTAAGTGAATTTAGTCAACTGGTGAGGTTCCTTAAAGATCAAGTTCGCATTTAGCGACCACAGTTTCACTCGCCTTGCAGCCGCAAGATGGCAAGATTTGATGTCCCGTGAGCAGAAATCTTGAAATTTTTTTAACTTCCCACATTGATTTTTTGTTCATTTTTGGACAACGTGGAGATAATTGTAAATAAAATCCGTTTCTGGAAAGAAAAATAGGGGTCACCGAACGTCCAAGACCGTTAAATCCAGGCAAAGCTATAGCAATGGCCTTTTGCCCTATCATTTCTCATTTTATTACTTAGCGCGCGCGCTCATGTATGACGTGGCGTGTGCATTTGCGTGCGTAGTAAGGATGCGCAGAAACAATTGGCGCGAACGTCCTTAAGCTAAAAGCGAGAACATTACAATCATTGCCCCCTATCTCATAAGAATCCCCGCGCGATACTCTTTGTTTCCTCAATATATTTCTAAGCATATCACCCAAAAACAAGATCATGGTAGCCCACAGTTAGCATAGCTATTCTAGGCGGACTACTTAGACTGCAACAATCTATTACTGACTCTCACAACAAAAGAAACAGACTGACAGACTCTAGGAAATTGACAAGAATTAAACAAAGTGATGACGAAATTTCTTTTTTAATCGCGGTTCGTGAAAATTCATTTCCTGGATACTTCTTCGAACACCTTTAACTAGGTAAACATAACTTACTAAGGCACGAAACTCATTAGCCATGCGCATTCATTGCAATATTCTCAGCTTTATTTTCCTTATGGTTTGCTCTGAATTTAACTATCTTTCCAGCTCGTGCAGAACATTTCAAACATTCCTTTTTTCCATCAACAACCAAAGCACGGAACAATAGCTTAATTTAAGCCAGGTGATCTAGTGACGTAATTTGGAGGACTGCGGCCTTAGGTGTTGTTTCCAAACTCCCTGCAGTATTATCTTAATAGCCCATTTCCGAGTTCTTGTCGGCTTCCTCTTCAAAGCGAGTCTAAGTGCGAAGTTTTTCTTATGATAATTAGTTTTCATTCATATGTAAAGTAGAACTAATTACCATCACAAAAACTTTGCACTTAGACTCGCTTTGAAGAGGGGCAGACAGGAACTCGGAAATGGCCTATTACACGTGTCATTGTTGTTCTGTGGTTGATGATGGTATGTTCTTTTTTTCCTAGTCTAATATTCTTTCAAGTTCGATTTGTTCGGTGGTGGTATGGAGCTCACAGCTTTGACCTGGGCAGTGACCTATTTGATGTGGCTATTTTTTGAAGGTAATTACGGCTCAATAATAACAACATACCTGCATTATTTTCGAGAGTGAAGGGAACCCAAATAGCTTCGACATAAAGAATATAATTCCCCTGTTGAGAAATAATAGAAAAAGTTTTATTTCTTGTGATTCAGTCATGTTATGGTTTTTCTTTTTTGTTCCTCCATCTTTCTAGGAGATAACTGCTTGGTTTCTTGCGAGGTTAGATAATCCGCCTGTTTGCTGAATGATTCATCAGTTTAGTTTAGTAACTATACATAACATTATTTACATTAATTGACTCATT